>PVJX010006659.1:0-22949 GCA_004027295.1 Dolichotis patagonum
AAGGCAGTCAAATGTTGAAGCTGTGGCATGGCTATTGTTGGGGGCTTTTAGCCAGATCTATGTTGCAAATCAAGAGCAAAGAGCTCAGCAGGATAATTTAAAACACTGTGAGTTTGGCCAGAAGGAAAACTCCAGTAAAGCTGTGGATTGTAAAGATAAAACTGAGACTTTGATTGCTGAGAAGAAACAGAGAGATAAGAAAGATGGCCACTGGGCATCCCAGGAAGCAGTGGGTCTCCGCCCTTTGCAGCCCCAAAACTGCAAAAGTGAAAGAATTTTCTCAGATGAGAAAGCTTCTGAGCACCATGCTCCAGAATGGCATGGGAGGCCACATAAGGTTCCAGAATGGCGGCAACATAGAAAAGCTTTTCTTCACAATTGAGTTCACAGAGCCCAGCAATCTAGGCAATTGACCCCTATAGCCAAGAGAGAGAAAAGCCTGGCCCCTGCACGGCGGCATCCACATGGTGCTGATTTTAGGTGCAAGGAAAATGCACAAATTCTGAGGGTAAGAAGGCTTCCACCTCAATTGCAAAGGGCCTGGGAGGCCAAGCAGTGTGCCCCTGAGAGGGCAATATGTAAAAATGTAAGTGTGAAGCCAAAGGTGCAGTGGAGACCCCAGAAGTTTGCTGGGCTCTGTGAACTCGATTGTGAATGTGGATCATCCAAGGAAAGCTGCAAAAACTGAGCAGGGAAGGTTTAAGACAAAAGCTGCAGGAGCTGAAATCCCTGGAAATGCCGTGGGGGTGGAATCACCCAAGCTTTTTGGAGCTTGCAACCAGATTGCTTCAAATGCTGAGCATGGAACTCTAGGACTTAATGTTTGCCCTGCTGGATGTTGGACTTGCTTTGTTTCCAATGCTTTGTATTCCCCCATTTGTAACTTTTGGAATGGTAATGTTTGTTTTGTTCCTTTGCATTTCAGAAATGTTTAACCTTGTTTCACTGGTACAGCGGTTTACAGTTAAGAGTTTGCCATAGATATTGGAGGAGACTTGGGACTTGGACTTCTCAGCAATGCTGAAAATATTAGGACTTTGGCAACTCTTGGAGATGGACTAAATGTCTTTTGTATAAAGGTTGTACATGAGTCTTTGGGGGCCAGGGGTGGAATGTCATGGTTTATGTCGGTGGCCCCCAGGCCTCATGTATTTGCATTATTCATTTGTGATTGGTTCATTGTCTAGTGCTTGGATTGGTGGTGTCAGTGCTACATCCTCCTAGGGGGTGGAGCCAGGATGTGATGTAATGGCAGGAAGAAGGTGTGTCTCTCTCTCTTGCCAGTTTCCACCTTGCTGTTTGCAGCTGCCATGAACTGCGGCCCTGCAATGCCACCCTGCCTTGGAGCCAACTGAGTATGGACTGAAACCTCCAAAAACTGTAAGAAATAAACCTTTCCTTTTGCAACTTTGGGCATCAGGTATTTTGTCTCAGCGACTAGTGAAAAGTAACTAAGACATCTACCTTGAACCCCGAGGACACCAAGATAAGAGTAACTATAGTACTTTTCAGGATATGTCGGGCCCCACTGCCAGCTTTCACATGGCCTGACCCCTGCAGTGATGCCTAGAAGTATCAACATTTAAGGAAAAGCAGCATTTAAGGACTTCATGGACAGACCACCCATCATGAGGTTACACCCATGCAGTGATCCCATGACACCAAGGCTGCCCCTAACCAGAAACTGTCATTTTACAAAGGGGACTGAATCAAAGATGGCCCCTGAAATGGTGGCCAATCAGCCCACACTAACCAAAATCACCTATCCTTGTGAGCCATGCAACCCCCCCAACCCACCCTCCATTCCCCTATTTTATGACACTCCAAGGTTTCTGTCAGAAACCTTGGGACATGGCCACACTGACTAAAGCTCTCTCCTGCCCTTCCCCTATGCTCACTCCTGAGTTGGAGTGGGGGGGGCATGGCCTCGTGGGACCCCTGAAACTCCAATGACATTCTTGTCTGCAAAGTGGACCTGTTGGTACCTGTCTCAGCATGCAGTCCTGAAGACTGAAAGAGAAGAATAAAGAGTGTACATCAGGTAGGGGCAGCCTTAGGAGGACTTGTTAGGCACACTGCTGTTATTACTAATGGCTGGATAGAAGTACAGTAAAAAACTTGAGTCTTAAAATACAGTGTTCAGAGTATAGGCTCAAGGTGGAATACAGATGCCCCTCCATTTACAGTAGGTGACGTCCCAGTAAACCCATCATAAATTTAAAATATTCTAGGTCAAAAAGTATTTCACATCCAGGCTTGACTATGCAGGGAATGCTCACACCACTTTACTGCTAAGCAGAGTTGGCTGACACAGGCTTGCTTTATACCAAGGGCTGAGGTCTCCTGTCATTGATTGAGCACTTGGACCTAGCACAGTACAAGCATTGCATCCTGGTTCTCCCAGAAAGGCATTGCCAGAGGGGTCTACAGCATGGGAAAAGTCAAAACTCAAAAAGTGTATTCTCTACTTGGTGCATAACATTTTTACACCATTGCAAGATAGGAAAATTGTATGTCTAACCATTATTTACAATTTTATGATTTGCACTAGAGATTGAACACAGGTCCTCATGTGCTGAAGCCAGGAGAGTCAGTGTGCCCCCAGCTCAGCAGTGTTCCATCTTTACCCACTGAAGCCTTCATGGCTTTTTGAACATGGCATGTCTGTTCTGTGTGAGGGGTGGCTGGGTGGGCAGTTTGTTTTTCTTAGTAGATGAGTACTTGAACTTGTAAATACAAACATTTGGCGTGGTGCATTTTTTGCTGCTCCACTTGCCTGTTTGGAAACAAGCTCTAGGAGTGTATGGAAGCTGGGCGAGGTGCTGCAGGCCATAATCCCAACTATTCCAGAGGCTGAGGCATGAGGATCCCTTGAACCCAGGAGTTCAAGGCCAGCCTGGGCAACACAGCAAGACCTCATCTCAAACTCAACATTAAAAAAGACTCTAACAGGCTACCCCACTATCTTTATTCCTAGTGGTAAAAGCGGTAGGTCACATACTCAGCTTGTGTGAAGCCCTAGGTACAGTTCCCAGCACCCCCCAGAAAAGATACCACCGCCACAACCAGCAACATCATCATCACCTGCTTATCCCTCCCACATACAATGAGAAAGCTGTGCACGGAGCATTGAGCCCCCTACCCACTCCAAAAAGCGCGCTCCCGGGTTTCTGTGGGTGGGGCTGAACACCAGCAGGTGCGGAATCAGCACCCGGGACAGCGACCGTAGACCCAGTCCAAGACCGCGGGTGCAGGGGAAACCCGGAAGCGGTCCGGAGTGAGCACAGAACTCCAAGGTGCAGACTGGCAAGTCTCGGCCCACAGGGGAAACCCGCTGATTAAAACCAGGCAGCGATGCAGTGTGGCGGGAGCTACGTAGACGCTCTGGTTTAATGACTGTGAAGATTTTTGTTCTTGAGTCTATTGTTAATTGCAGTTATTGTAACTTTGCACTTGGTTGGATTTGGACCACCCTGGGTTTTTCCTTCTATCTTTCTAGCCTGTTTTCATTTTTCTTACGTTTATGTCTTTTGGCTCTTAGTATTAGTTGGTTATAATAAGAGTTTCCCCTTTGACCTGCTCCCTCTTTTCATTTGTCTTCCCTCCTCTATTTCAACTCTGACCCTGCCTTACTGCTTAATCCTCTGCATTATGTCACCTCCTTGCCTTCACCTATCTAGTGGCACAAATGTAACAGAAGACGGTAGAAGTGCATTAGACAATAAGAATTAATCAGTGCTATAAATTAAACAGTACCATTTAAGGATATGTGTGATAATCCTTAACAGAACCGGGTTTAGAGGAGCCAAACAAAACTATCCACAAACATATTAACAGGAACTGACAACCTCACAGCCTTCCTCAGTCTCTACATCTGCACACATCCTCTTACCTACACAAGTACTCACCCCAAGCCCCTCAAAACCAGCCATTTTCCCTAGCTATAAAATAATTCCAACAGAGTCTGACTTCTTGTCTGTTTTCCTTTTACCTATTGACATTTTTCTTACCTTCGTGTCCTCCCACACACAAGGATGTTATACACAAACACCCTTTTATCCTTCCTCTCCATGCCCACCACATCCCACATCCCAGGACAATACAGTCCATATGGGCATTGACAAAGGGTGAAATTATCAAAGCAAGTTTTACTGTTTATGATTGATACATGTTTGGTAATTGTCGCCTTATCCCAATGTCGCCATCCCAATTAAACTGAATGACTTGAAGGGTAGAACAATATGTCTGGACAAATAAAACCACAACATCACTGGACTATCAGAAACCTCTGCAGTGGATTTTAATCTCCTGTTAAGTGTTATAGCACTAGACAGGAAGAAAGAAACAAGAGACAAAATAGGAGTGTAGCAGGGATGTTGCATGACCAGTTGTTCATGGGGAACAAAAGACCACAAGCACCAGAACCTTGTTATTTACTCATTGAGAAGAATGGTGAGGGAATTTGTGGCTGGATGTGTTAGATGAGTGTCCAGGCTGGCAAGGCTTATAACAAAGGGAACAAAGCATTGTTGTGCAAGGACAGAAACAGCCAGATTTAGGTTAACATTAATGAGTAACCTCCTTTGTAACTGATTTTGGGAAGGAATTTTCTTCTGGAGTCATGCAGACTTCAGCAGAGACATCATCTCATATCTTAGCTCCATGGTATCACAGCTCATTCATCTGAGCTCAACTATAGCCGTTAATGATAAACAATGATAGACCATCATCAAATGTCTGCTTCCATGAAGATAGACAGTCTTGGCCAGACTCACTAATTAAACTGAAAGCCAGTTTATGGAAGTCACCGCTATACAGCCTTCACTGCTTGCAAGTGAGCACAATCACACTTGGGTCTGGGGAAGAATGATGTGGTGCTCCTCCACACTGGACAATAATCTAAAGAGGTCCTCATATAAGTAACACACTCCTCTCAATCTATTTGACCTCCAGCCTCATCACCAAAAAAATTATATGTATACAAAATTATATATATAAATTATATATACGTGTATAAATTATATATATAATTATATGTACATAGGGTGTGTGTGATATTTACACAATGGAGTGATACTCCACCATAAAAAAGGATAAATTTGAATCATTTGTATGAAAATAGATGCACCTTGAGACCATAATATGAAGTGAAATAAATCAGACACAAGCTTATTAGCTCGTACTTTCTCTTATATGAAAAATTCAAAGTATACCTAAAGAGAAAAATAAATAATTGGTGGCAGGGAGTTATATCTTTTGGAAATGGGAAGGGGACATAGAGATGGAGCAGGAGAGGGACAGACAAAAAAATGAAGGCATGTCATGTACATTTATCAGCTTCCCATGATATATGTAATCATTGGGTACTGCAAACAAGTACTAATAACAATTTAAAAATGTTTAAAGCATGACCAAGTGTACTTAAGTGAAAAGACTACAGCAAGTGTTCATGATGTTTCCCTTCAGCTGGAATCACGGTGAAAGGCCAAGGTACCCAGGTGGAATTCATTTCTAAGAACATCTTCCTTTGTTCCACTTTGTTCTAACAGATGCTCAGCTTTCAAACCCAAATGTTGTGAAAAACATTTGGTTATAATGCATATAATTTTTAAAACCCAGATGTCAGCCCACTCAGGGGGCCCCTTGATATACGGAATGAAACTCTCAACCTACTATATGTCCAGTATGAGTTCTTGTTCTCTAAAATTGAAGAATGAATTTTAGGAACAATGGAGGTTAAGAGCTGAATATATTTATTGAGAGAAAGACTGCTTCTGACTGAGAGACAGAGGAGGTCCCAAGTGGGTTGCCAAAGACTCTGTATTTTTTAGAGACTTTTATAGAGTAAAACCACAAAGTGAGGCAGGTCTAAGGTGGGGAAAACATGGGAACTTTCAAGGAGGGCATAAAGTGGGACAGAACTAAGGTCAATCAATGAGTAATTGCTCAGGTAAGAGTGATTAAATCGGGGACAAATGGGGAAGCAAGTCAGGTAGCAAGCGGGCATGCTTAAAGAACAGTGAATCTTCCCATAGGGGGTTGGAATGGTGACTCCTGGCTTCCTCAGGGTGATAGAGACCTATTTAGAATATCAATCCTTAGGATGTTGGTGCATTTGTTTGATCCTTTGTCTTGAGGCCTGACCCATAGCAGGAGGTATCTGTCTCCCCCACAGTTGTAAGGTATCTGGGCTTCTGCACTGGCTTCTTTGAAGACCTAGCACTGTCTGACTGCCTATAATATTTCTATCTAACTCAGTTTCCCGTAACACCAAGGGAGATTTTTACAGGTGAGGCCAAAGGTTAAAGAATACATATTGTACAAGACATCAGCAACAATATCAGGCAGCGTGGAGCAAGCAGAGAGCCAGAGTAACAGTGCAAGAGAGCAAGAGAGTCTGTGTCTTTATTGTGTAATTCTTATACAGATTGTTATCTCATGTTTACATTCTTACACAGGCTGGGAGTTTAGCTCAGCTGCGTAAGTGCCTGCTTGGCAAATGTGAGGTCGTGAGTTCAACCACCACCACCCCCCCGCACCAAAAAAAAAAAAACCCACATAACTTACATTCTTACACAGTGCCATACCCACTGCATGTGTGTTGATCTGTGCCATCGCAGTTATATAACTGTATCCTACTGTGCACCTGTGCTAGACAAGTGGGATCATGTCCTCAAGTGTCCTTTGACCCCCTGAGCTTTGAAGCAGTCTGAGTAGTTCCCCACATCCCACTCCCTCAAATACTGGGGGGTATATAAGTGTAACATTCTATATGTAGCAAGGCATAAGTACCTGTAGTTAACAAATCAAGAACCACATGGTTTTGTAAAACCACTTTTTTCATTTAAACAGTTTAGTCCATAAGCAACATCATAAAAGCCTGGTGCATAACATTTAAGGCCTGGACTATATGGGGAGCAAGGGCTTCAACTTGGTGGGCTGAGGATTTGGTCTGTGGCCCTGGTCAGATGTTATCCCTGGTCAGACCCTAGCATTATAAGTCATCAATTTTCTGATCAGATGCTATTCCTAGCAATCAACCACTGCAGTGCCTGGTCAAGGCATCTGTTAGGTCATCTCCTGGTGAGGGGAAAGGTTTATGTCCTGAACCATGATACTTTACATGGTCAGCTTTTTGGCTCCACTCCCATACATCTCACCATAGACTGGCACCCCACAAGGGATCCCTATATATCACTGCTGAGCTGCCCAAGCCAGCAGCCAGAATGTCAGCCCCCTTTAGACAGCCCAACTTTCCAAGTACAAATGTAAGATGTCTTCTTCACACATCACAAGCAACCACACTGTCCACAACTCTGCTCATTTGGACTTGCCTGTTCCAGATGCAAATCAGAGTGCTTCTGTACTGGACTGGACAGTAACCACTGTCCATTGTGGGGTTGGGTCACAGATAGACCCTTAGTATACCAAGTGTCAGCTGGAGGTCCCTCTTTCCCTTTTGTATAGGAACTAAGGGTCATGTACTGAAGTCTGTCCTTCTGAACAGGTTCCTGGGCCATGTGTATCACAGGTACCAAACCATTGCCCAATTTGGCTGCTAATGGTCTAGACATAGCTGTTGGAGGTATGTTCCCCAAAATGTGAGTAGGAGCCTGTCCCATGCCACTTCTGGCATGGGCCGTTCATGTCTGTACCCAGCCCTCTATGTGTCCTGTGATCCCTCACAGACATGCAGCACAGTGTACAGTGCTGCTGTTTCTCCATCAGGAAATACCGGCTGTAAATATTCTACCTTCTACAACTTTGAACAAATCCCAATGGGGTTCTTCCACTTCCCCTGCCTTTGACATAGGCCCAGCCAAATCCATCATCAACCACACTGACATTTAAGATAAATGACAGAGTATGGTCAACAACTTATAGGACTTGCACCTGTGCAACAGTCCTCTCTGTCCTGAACAGCAGCTTCCACTGCACCTATCCAGCAAGCTTCCACTACATCTGTGCAGCCCCATGTTGTTCCCTTTTGGTCACCTGTTATAAAGGACACAGCATGGTAGGTAGGTGTGGTATGTCTGCCAAAAACCTAGCAAGCCCACATATGCCTATAATTGGCATACTGTCGTGGGTCTTGTCTTCCCTGGCCATAAAACACCCAAAAATTTGAAACAAGTCAGTTCCCTGGACCCTGTCATTGTCCATGGTCCACCCCCATGCCAGCAAATCTTCCTTCAGACTGTACATAGTGGCTTTCAAATCTGCAAGACAATCAGGTTAACATGATATCATCAATATTAAATGGTGACACAAAGTGTGGCTTGGCCCAGGTGGTCAATTTCTGGGCTACAGGGCCATGATACAAAGTTGGGCTATGCAAATAGCCTTGTGGTGACATCTGGAAGGCCCATTGCCTGCCCTTCTGGGTGAAGGCAAATTGGTCCTGACTGCCAGCGTCAGGGAGAGACTTCACATTCATTTACCATGACCCATCTGGCGTCTGCACAGGCCATACTGAGGGGTTCTGTGCAGGGAGTATCATTCCTTGATTTTTCCAGTTTTAAGATAGTCTGTCCCGTCTTCTCACAGTCACCTGGTAGCTGGTACTGCTTCATGCACCCAACCCACGTGGCCTATGGGAAAGTCAGTGTGGCATGTGCATGGCCTCAGATTATTAGGTTTACCACATGAATTCACAACCAGAATTTTTCCTGCATGGTCTCGAGCTGAGTACCAGTCAGTGTGTCCACCTCCAGTATGTTTTCAGCAACCAGGGAAACATAAACATTACACAGGCGTGGCAGTAATCACCTGTTACCCAGAGCCACCTGGGTCTTCTGCACCATGATGTAGTGACCTCCATACCCTTTTGTGCATGCAGTAGGTCCTGTAAAATGGTCTGGGTTGCTGTATATTAGCGTTAACTCAGTTCCAGTATCGGCCAATGCTAATACATGCTGCCCATTCTTTGGGGACCACATGTCAATTCCACATGTGGTCTCCAGTCTCCTGGGACACTTGAAACCCAGATATCTTGGCCTGCCTCCTAGGCAGGATCAAAGGAGGCTAGTGTCACTTCTTCCATCTTCACTGGGGCAGCTTTGGTCTTCTGGCCCTGGCCCATTGGTAGGTATTGCTGCTCAGGGAGTAACTGCCTCTGCAGAGTCAGCAACACATCTGCCCATCTATCCGTGGCTAGCCTGGCAGCCAGCAAATCCATCCAGATCTTGTACCAACAACCTTCAGAGGTCCTATAGCCTGTCCTTGGGGGATGGCCCTGCTCACCTGGGGCCACCCTTCACTTCTTTCTCCTTTGCTGGTACAGTTTTTACAGATCTCACTTTACCTTGGCACTTCACTTTCCCAACCTGGCCAAGGCATCCACAGCATCGTGGACTGGATGACCTAAAAAGGGAGCTAGAAGGGCTGCCACTGAGCTGAACTTGCCAGCTGGCCTGCTTGCCGGGATTATGTCCTGCATGCATGCTGTCAGCAGTTCCTCCTCTTGGCTACAGTACTGCAGTGTGAACGTCATCTGCCGCATGCACATTTCGTGTAGCACAGTTATGAAGTCCAGATAGTGACTTGCTCCAGCAGGTCATCTGGTTTCTCCCAGGAAAGCCACTGCCATCAATCAATTTATCACAGTCTGACTATTTGCTTCTGGGGCTGTCCTCTGCACATCTTGCAGAATCCGTCTCATAGAGGAGACAGGTATTTGGGACACCTCCTGTGGGTTTAACTGAATATTATCAGCCCCATCATTCCATAGACACAGCAGCCACATAGGCACTGTTTCACTCACCTTTTACTTTGATTGTTTTGCCAGCTCCAGTAGCTCCATGGCGGTACAGGTTGTGCACACTGTGTGCCTAGCAGAGGTAGGCAGCCCTCCCAGTCCTCTTTGCAGGGCTAGGGCTTCCTCTGCCTCTATTTAATGATGAATAACTGGCCTAGCATGCAAAACCAGGGGATTTTCTAGGGGGTTTTCTTAGACATAAAGACTTATGCTTCTGGAGACATTTCTCATGCCTTGCAATATGAGCTCTGCAGCAGCCAGCCATTGCTCAAGGGCCTCCTCTTTCTGTATAAGGCCATTCACCTCTTGATTTATGCAGCAGAAGAGAGTGAAAAACATCCATGTGACTCACCCTGCCATTTCACACTGAGAGGGAGGAATTTGTCTGTCTATTGCTTCCCAGGCTTGTAAGCATCCCTGGCCTCCAAATAGACTGATTCCTAGTCCTCCAGGGCCTCCCAAGCTGCCAAAAAGGCTACAGGTAAGCATAGCAAGACCGGGGTCACTTATCAGCCATTCCCTGGGACTGTCCCTTACCTTTGGGTACTATTTCCACAACCTTCATGGGACCACTCACCTCAGTGTCCTGCTGACTACACTAGTTGTCAGCGCACTCAGGGGGCCCAAGGGAGATTTCCAAAGGCGAGGTCCCAAGGTTAAAGAATGCACATGTGCAAGATATCAGCAACAACAGCAGGCAGCGTGAAGCAGAGCATAGAGTCAGAGCAAAAATGCAAGAGAGCGAGAGCCACTTGAGTCTTTATTGTATAATTCTTATATAGGATATTATCTTATGCTTACATTGTGCCATAACAGCGCATGCTTGCTGATCTGTGCTTAGGGTTACATAACTGTATTCCACTGTGCACCTGTGCTAGACAAATAAGGTTATGTCCTCAGGTATCCTTACACACACCCCCACTGAGCTTTGAAGCAGTCTGAGTGGTTCCCTATACCAGGGAAATTTTTATTTCATGAATTGTTAGGCCATCACAAGTTAGAATGTGCTTCAAGAAGCCCATACACTTTTTCATTACCCACAGTTAGATGCATTTAGGAATCCACAAGTGAGGGTTCAAAGTGTGGGTTTGAAGCAGGACCTAGAATGTCCTGCCACCTCTTCCACACTCCATGCTCAGCACAGTGGCTCCCTTAAGGAGGATGAGCCTCAGGGCTGGCATGGTCAATCATGTAGAAGCCATGCTCTTCGATGGCCCGGTACAGCGTGATGTACTTGGAGGCTAGCCTCGTCCTTGGGACCACGTATTCCTCTGTGAACCCAGTCTTGTCCAGTTGCTCCTTGCCCTCAGTGGCTAGAATGCAGTTAATGAATGCGAGGGAGTAGCTGTAGCAGTTGTGGTGGTCTTCTTCATACCTTCCAGAACAGGGCACAGAGAAGAAAAGGCTGAGATGATTTTATTGACTTATTTGAGAAAGGGGCCCAAGCTGGCCTTGAATTCCTGGGCCTAAGGAATCCTCCTGCCTCAGCCTCCCCAGTATCTGGGACCTCAGATACATGTCACCACACCAGGCTCCTGAGAAGGAACAGGCCATGAAGCTACAAAAGGACTTTCCTAATGGAACTTGTTTCTCAGCTGCAGGGCTTGGAGAGATGCAGTTAAATTGGCATTTTTAGCTACTTGCTGTGGGGGAACATGTAGAAGACCCTCTCCAAGGGTTCAGGATGAAGTTGTGGGGAAACTGTACACTGGGAGAACTGGAGTGGAATTCTAGACTTTCGGAGTGGAATGCTATCTAAGTTTATGATCTTGCACACCTAACCTTTCAAAGGGAAGCCTAAGAAACCTTGAAATCTGTAAGTGGTCTACGCATCCTCTAAAATGTTGAAGGAAAATGGAATTGAGAAATTAATTGCAAAATTGCTAAAATGAAAAAAAAATTAGATCTTTAAGTATTTTTACATTCTAAATATTGCTTAAGTTTTAGGAATGAGTTTTGGTGCCTGCCTGGCAAGTGCAAGATCGTGAGTTCTATGCCTGGTACAAAAAGGGGGGGGGGTTAGCTCAGCAGCCTAAGAACCTGCCCAGCAAGCGTGAGGTCATGAGTTTGATTCTAGATACCAAAAAAAAAATAAAAAAAAAGTTTTTCTGTATATGTGTAAAAATACCAATTAAACAGACTAACTACCAGGGCAGTGCTCTTGTGATAGTTCATCCTAATTGTAAATTTGACCCGACTGATATGTCTGGAGAGGGGACTGGATCATGGGATCATTGTATTTGTGGATTAATCCTGGTGTCTACAGCTGAGTGTGCTGTGAGGAGGTGCAACCTGGTCCGAGGATGTGGTCCCTGCTGGGCGTTTGGAGAGTACACCTATCACTGGCACTCTTTCCAAGCTGTCCTGCTTCTGGACCACCATGAGGCAAGCCACAGTCCTCTGCTAGACCCTTCCACCATGATGGCCATGCTTTGAAGCCAAATGACCATGGACTGCACCCTCTGAAACTGAGTGAATCAAACTTTTCCTCCTTTTCACTGTGGGTGTTCGATATGGTGTCTCTAGAAAGCCAACCAAGACAGCTCTGATCCTTTCAGCTCTTAAGTGCAGGGCTGGGGATGTAGCTCAGTGGTACCATTCCCAGAAACACAAAAAAACAAAACAAAATAACAACAACAACAAAAAAAAAACACTAGAAACCCCAAGCTGAGGCTTTGCTGTATATATACTGACCCCTGCAGAAAACCTGAAGCATGCTACCCTGTCACTTTTCCCCATGGTGCTACACACAGCCAGCCTAACCACAAAGTCTCCCACATACCTTTGAGGCAGCCAGGCCCCATGGGCAGAGAAGTCCTCCAAGTACCTGTCCCACTGGTCCTGTAGTCCCAGCATGCCAGGCTGCAGGAGTGGCACAGCCAGGCTTTGCTCCCAGCCCGTCCTGTCCCGCTGCACACCACATCTGTCATAGTTGTACACCACTCCTGCAGACAGAGCCAGCAGCCTTCAGGAGGGGTGCATCTGCAGGGAGCACCCAGAGAAGGACAGCAGCCACCCTGGGACTGTCTGTAGTGGAGAGTGGGGTTACACCCTCCTCATGTCACCATGGGTGTCCAGGATGAGATGCAGCAACCCTCTACTATGAGCAGGGTGGTGAGGTGGGCTTAGCTTCCCCCACACATCTTAACAGCACAGCCCTTCCTGCAGGGATCCCGGTCCTTGCTCTGCCTGCTGTGCTGTTACTCCCATGAAGCAGAAGACAGCTGGGAGCTGGGATGCAGTTTAGTGGCAGAGCAGTCTTAGGAGGCGTGAACCCTGAGTTCGTTCCAGGCAGGAAAGACAGATTTCTGGGCCGGCTATCCTCTTGTTTGGACCAAACAGAGTAAACTGATTTCCTGCTTCACCACCATTTCTTTTTGTTGGACCCCTAGAGTCAAGTCTCTAGCTGGGGTGTGTCCCTGACAACATTTCGTGGCATAAACCAGGCATGGTGACATAGAGTAGGCTGAGGCAGGACTGCAAGTTCAACACCAGCCTAACCAACATTGTAAGACCCAGAGACAAGAGAAAAATAAAAATGGATGATACAGCCACGTGTGGTGGTATACACCTGTAATCCCAACACTCCGGAGGCTGCGCCAGGAGGATTGCCATGAGTTCCAGGCCAGCCTAGGCTACATAAACAAGCTCAAGGCCAGTCTGCACTGCATAGTTCAACCCTGTCTCAAAACAAAACAGAACAAACAATAACAACTAAAAAGGTGGTACAATTGACTGCACACAGGGATGTGAATTTTAAAATGCAGTTCTAGGTTTTAGTTTAGAGAGTTGGTTTGTTCTGCCTCCAGGGTAAAAAAAAGACTACCTAGAGGCCTGTGCTGCTTCCTGGGAAGGGCTCCACCCAGGCCCTTCTTCTACTGAAGAGAACGCTGGCTCTCAGGCTGCAGAGTCTGTGCTCTTAGAGCTCCTATATTTACATCCCTCAGCTCCTATATTTACATCCCTGACCCTTTTCATTTTCAGACAGGATCTTTCTAAATTGTCCTGGCTGCCCTTGAACTTTTGATCCTCCTGCCTCCACCTCCAAGGGTGCCATGTTTACAGGTGGGCACCACCACTTCTGGTTCCTATTTTTTTTTTAGTGAGCCTCTGTAGGTCTCCTTCACATGCTGAGGAGTTGTACCTCATTTAATTCCTGTAGCCAGGCATGTGAGAACCCATGCTATTAGGTTACCGTGGGTTTGGGGAATTGGGCCTAGGTCCAGAATCTGATTTGGGAGCCAGATGTGTGGCACATGCCTGTAATTCCAGAACTTGGAAGACTGTGGCAGGAGCATTGACATGAGTTCTAGGCCAGCCTGGACTACATAGTGAGTTTAAGGCCAGCCTGGACTTCATAGTGAGACGATGTCTCAAACAAAAAACAAAACAAAACAAAACTTTGATTTGGTCACAGGAAGTGAGATCTTGGGCAACTCAACCTCTCTGGATGTCTGTTTCTTCTTCTTCCCCTAAAACCCAAGGAAAAGTATGCAGGTTTGTGAAGTTCTTTAATGACTGCTGCTTTTGAGGCTCTGTCTGGGGTGTGGTCCATAGTACCCCCGAACTCAAGCTCTGCATGCAGCAGCCCTGGCTCCACCCCAGCATCAGGAAGGAGCGAGGCAGTGTGGGTGCAGCTGGCCCATTTCAGCCTGCAGAAGGAGAATCTGGGCACTGAGGAATCACCAGCTGAACATGACCGAGAAAGATCCTAACGCCTTTAGTAATGCTGCTGTCCTCTAACTCAGCGCTGTGTTTATTTTTAAGCTAAAAATGGAAGTGAAAATGCACTCACCATTTGTGTTAGTTATCCCAACATGGAGATCAGAACTTCCATCATACTCCCTGAAAGAAACAGGTATTATTTTTTTCTTTTATGAAACAGAATCTCTCCTTTTCCAGGGCTGATCTCAAATCCTTAGGCTCACGTGATCCTCCTGGCTCAGCCTCCTTAGCATCTGGGACAATGGGTGTGCACCACTGCACTGCTGTATTGTTTGTCTGGTAGATCTACGCTTGGCATGAAGCCTTCATATTCAAGATAAGGGAGTGGGGTGGGACCAGGCCCTGACACCACACCAGGTGAGCAGAAGCTGAGTTTGAGAGTTGGTTGAGTGACTATGCATCTGATGTAGAAAATGCTACACACAGAAAATGCACTGCCTAAATCTGGCACTCCAAAAACCAGCCCTGCTGGAATATAAATTCAGCATCCACCTGGCTTCCACAGGCCTGCCTGGAAGTTGGTTAGAGCTGCTGTTCCTTCTTCTTCTTCTTCCTTTTCTTCTTCTTCTTCTTCTTCTTCTTCTTCTTCTTCTTCTTCTTCTTCTTCTTCTTCTTCTTCTTCTTCTTCTTCTTCTTTTCAGTAATGGGGATTCAACCCAAGCAGTGCTGGACAGCTCTTTTCAAAATTTCATTTTGAGACAAGGAAGTTCTTGCTAAATTGCCTGCCTCAAACTTGAGATCCTTCTGCCTCAGATCTCCTGAGCAGCTGGGATTGCAGTGTACAGCACTGCATCAGCTGGGGGTGCACCTGATTCTCCTCACTTCCTTCTGTGGGAGCTGACAGCCTGGCCCCAGGCTCGTAGGGTGGAATGGGCCTTGGCTCTACAAGTGCAGCACCTGTATTGCTTTAAGGCTAAGGCTGTTCCTGCTTCTCCTTCATTTCCTGACATTACTTGTCCTTGTTTCTGGGGTTTTGTGGGGTTAGGGATGGAACTCAGAGCTTCGTGCATGCCAAGTGTGTGCTCGGCCACTGAGCTACCAGATCCCTTTGGTGTTCTCCTTTATGCAGTCCACACACTGACCAACTTAACTCCCTGTTATGTCATCTACACAGCATTCCCAGGCCATCACTTATGAGTGCAGGAACACTGAGCACGTTGCTTTCTGTACTTTGTGTCTGCATCTGTGAAACAGCCATATCCTAAGCTTCTCAGCAAGGAAGGAAAGATCAGAGGGCAGGAAGATCAGAGGGTGTGTGTGTGTGTGTGTGTGTGTGGTATGGTACTGGGGATGGAACCCAGAGCCTTTGCATGGAGCTACCTCCCTAATCCTTTTTATTTTTTTATTTTGATACAGGGTCTTGTAAGTCACTAGGCTGCTCAGTCTGGGCTCAAACATGTGATCCTCCTACCTCAGCCTCCCAGATTGCTGGGATCACAGTGGTGGTCACCAAGTCCAGACAGAGGTAATTTTTAAAATGGTAATGCTGCTGAGTTTGGTAGTTGCTATGGTTTATATCCAGATGTCCCCCAAGAGCCTCATGCATGCAGAGGCACTCTTGTGGAAGGTGATGGATTTGGGAGCTTAGCACTGACTTGCTGTTGAAAGACCAAAGAGTCAGCACTGGGGTGCAGCCTGGAAAGGGTCATTCTCTCTCCTCAGCTCCTCACTTTTCACTCTGCTTCCTGCCTGCCAGTCCTTGAACTCTTTCTCCTCTGCAGTGCTCTTCTGCCATGCTGTTCTGGTTTGGAGCCAGTCGACCTTGGACCAGAACCTCTACAAACTGTGAACCAAGGTCCTCTCCTTCTCAAGCTGTGGGTGTCAGGTATTGTGTCTCAGCAGCAAGGAAAGGACTAAGACAGTGGTGTACACCTATAACTCCAGCTACATAGGAGGCAGAAGCAGGAGAATCGTGAGTTTGAGGCCACCCTGGCAACTTAATGAAAAACTGTCTCCAAAAAAGTAGGTGGAGTGGGGATATTATAGCTCAGTGCAAAGGCCCCGAGTTCAAGCTCTGGTACCCATGGAGAGGAAGAAGGTGAGGGAGAGACAGACAGCAGAGAGACAGAGAGGCAAAGAGAGACACACAGAGAGAGAGACAGATAAAGACAGAGAGACAGAGGGAGACAGAGAGAAACAGAGACACTGGATGTGCTGGACATGTGCCCCTCAATAAAGCAAGCATTCTGGGCTGTAATATGGCTGAGGACACTGAGAACACAGGTGGCTTCCCTGCCTCTATCGGAGGACCCCTTCAAGCTGCACCTGCACCAAACCCCAGGTTTGGCTCCCTACTTCCTTCCCTGACACCAAATGCTACTTATTGGGTGGCAGCTTTGGCATAGCAGGGGCTGTGGAGGCCTGGAGGCTGGGCTTGGTGGTACATATGCTGTCACTGAGCCCAGGCACCTGCAGGTACAGACCTAAGGTTCTGAGAGAGCCCTGGGGCATTGGCTTCAGCTGTCCTTTCCTCTCCTGGGAAGGCCCAGAGTATAGTCTGCTCAGCACCCAGTATGTGACCAGCCCTTCTGTGCTCTTTGGTTTACTTCCTGTCCAGAGGGAAGGACAAGAACAGATCAAGAGAGTTAGCAAGCAAGGATGTGAATGCTCAGGCAGCAACACTCTGTGGGCAGTGGCCTGGCTACTCAGGAGGCTAAGGCAGGAGGATTGCTTGAACTCAGAAGTTGGAGGCCAGCCTGGCAAGATAGTGAGACACTCCCTCCTCACGCCACAGGAAAAAAGCAGTAAACCAAAGGGGCACCCTAAGGGATTAAAGAATTAAGAGTTGACCTCAAGGGTAATTCCCTGTAGCTATATCACATGCATCATTCAGTAACACACATGCACAGCTCATTCTGGGCCAGTTAGTTCCAATTCTACACAGTGAAGAGACAATGAGGCATCATCCTTTATTTTGATTCCTGAACTTAATCAAAGCCGGGTGGCAGGGCTGGGGATTTAGCTCAGTGGAGTAAGCGCCTGCCTGGCAAGCGTGAGGTCATCAGTTCAATCCCCAGTACCAAAAAAAAAAAAAAAAAAAAAAAGCCAGGTGGTATCTGAGGTGAAAAGGCCCCAATATCAGTTTAGGGATGGGAGTGTCTCAGTGCTAAGCACCTGCCTCCATTATAAGCCCAGCACCAACACACCAAGCAAACAGCACCCAACCTGGCCTGGCTTCAGTCTAAGCCAGCTCCACACAAAACAGTCTGTAAGTGCTGCACTCCAGCTTGGCCATCACACCTAGCTGCAGAGAAAGTGCTGCTTGGGGTGGGATTTTGCAGATAGCCTCTTAGTACCTCTCCTGTACTCCTCCTCACTGAAGGACTGCAGGTGTGCCATCCTTAGAGTGTGTGTGTGTGTGTGTGTGTGTGTGTGTGTGTGTACTGCTGGGGAGACTAAGGTCTCACGCTGCAAGGCCAACATTCACCTCTGTGCCACTCCAGCCCCACATACTCATTTCCATGGAATAAATCAGCCTACACATCAGGATTTAAAGCCAAAGCCCTGAAAGAAGTCCCCAAACTCCACACTACCTGCTGCCTACTAGGAAGAGGAAGTGGTGACTGTGACACAGACCAGTTTGCATCATTCAACAGACGCTCAGAAGACGCAGTACCTGAGAAATGTGCCCCGGGTTGGCCTGAGAAGGAAGGAGCATTTCTCCTGGTGTCCATCGCTGAAGGGGCTGGAGATGCTGACTGGGGCATCGGCCAGCTCTGCTGAGCCCAGCGCCTCTCGGCAGAGGGGGCAGCGCCCTGGCACCCCAAAGCTGTAGATGGATCGCTTACAGTGGTTGAATTTAATCAAAGATTTCACGGCCTCAGTGCTGTGCATAGTGTGTGCCTCTAGGCCACCAGGAAAGCCTTGCGGAGACTTCCTTTCCCTCCTTACACAACTGGCCTGTGCCAGCTGCACTGCACTGCTGAGTAACCTGATGATAGCAACCAAGCCTACTGGGAAGTAGGGTTAACCTGTAACCAGGCCACCTGACACTGACTTCTTAAAGAGCTAGCTCTCATTTGTGCTCCATGACCAAGTTTCTTCTTCCTAGGCCCTGTATAGCCAGCTCCTATTCACCTCCCAAAACCCTGTTTTACTGTACAGGCTTTCTCAGCTTCTTCCAGTCTTTTTTTGTACTGCCCTCCAGATTTCTGTTTTGACCAGAACCACATTATTAATGAATCTTTTAGTTTTATCTTTCCTATTAATCTGAGCAGTACTTGGGTTTGGGCACTGACATACGTATGTATATATGTATGTATGTATTTTTCAGGATGGTGGCAAGTACTTGCCTAGTGTGTGTGAGGCCTGGGCTCTGTCACTAGTGGCACATTACATGCTGTATTGAACGTTATGTTCCCTGATCTTTACTTCTGTGTTCCTAGAGCATGTTATTTTGCACTGTTGTTGCATGTAGGAATACTGTCCTTCTTTCTAGGATACCACGTTTAGACTTTTTCTTACTGCAGCAGAAAACCTGCTCACGGAGACTGAGCTGTGTGGGGAGAGACCTAGGTCACGGTCACCTGGGGAAGGAATCCTACTTGACAGAGGGCAGAGGTGCTTTCTGGGCCTGGGGCTCTTCTGAGACTCTTTAACCCAATTTCAACTCTATTAGAGAATTTAGTCTATGAGAATTCATTATGCTACATGTTGTTTTTCACCTTTTAAAATGCCTTAAAGCAACTGTACAAAAATATACAAGGAAAAAATAGCACCCTTCCTTTTTTCCATGCCTATTCCTACCCACTACATTCTACTCTTTGGGCAAAGCCGTGGTAAGTTTGAGGCTATTTCTACAAAATGGTCTTATTGTCACGCACCACTGTTTTAGAATCTTTATTTATTTATTTTGGTGTCTGAAGTTGAACTCAGGACCTCGTACTTGCCAAGCAGGTGCTGTGCCACTGAACTACATTCCCAGCCTTTAGACTCTTTAGAATCTGGGTTTTCTCCCATCTAGGGATCTTTTTGCCAGTAGCACAGCCTAGTTGCCCACTTCCATAGGAGCATGCAGGACTCCCAGAATGCCCTGCACCATACCCTCAGCCCTGTTGACGCCACAGATGAGAAACCTAAGGGACCAGGCCCATGGATGATAGAGGAGCCTAAAGGGGTAAGTGCTATACCTGTATTTAAATAAGTTTCAGGATATTGAAACATCGCCAGCCGTGTCACACAAGAACTACTATCAAGTTCATGGAACTGGGAAGAGCTCAAAAACCCTTGGGCAGCCATCTCCTTTTACAGTGAGGGCAGATGGCTGTGGCAAGACATCCAGCACCAGTGACAGGGACCAAGGTCACTCATTATTCATATGGGCCATACAGCTTTTACTCATGGATTGTTAGAGTGACCCAAGCTTTATGCCCAGGGCTGGACTGGAACGTAAGACCTCGTGCATGCTATGCAAGCGTTCACCACACCCACACGAAGAAAAATTATTCTCAACTTTGGTTGTCATTTTTGGTTGTCTTGTTTTGTTTTGTTTCAGACAGGGTCACCCTACATAACCCAGGTTGACCTTGAACTCAGTTGTCCCGCTTCAGCCTCCTGAGGCATAGGGCCTCACGTGCAGGCCACGGCTACCTATTGTAGGAGACTTCCTCTTGGGGAGGAGTACAGCCTGGTAGGGGAGCAGGCACTAGCAAGGACAAGGCCCTAGGTTCCATCTCCAGCCCTGCAAAACATAGAAAAAAATATTGTTAATCTCATTGAAAGGGACAGAAATACCATGTCTTCATAAACATTTTTAAGATACCATGACTTTCATTTACTTTTTTTTGTGGTGGTGCATCTGGTGGTGTTAACAGCAGCAGAGATCCCTTCGTGTAGGAGTGTACTACATTCGTCATCAGGCTTTCGTGTATGAGCTGAAGGAATCCCGTGAGACACCCGTGCAACTGCTCCATGACCTGCTCTGTGATCCCTGATGTTCTGCTCTGTGACCCACAAGTTCTGCCCTCCAGGACTTTCCTAGGTAAGGATGGCATCTCTGTCACATGCAGGAGATATTCAGGTGGTTTCATGCATGCACTTTTAGTGAAGCTGAAATAGTTCTTTTCCCATAATTTCTTTGCTATCTAGTGTCAGAAAGTCCCCCATTCTCTGCAGACAATGTCTGCCCCAGACCAGACAGCCATTTCTCCAAGAAGCCCTAATTTAAGTGGAAAATGGAATTTCCAGGGTGCAGTTGGCCTGCTGCGGGAGCTTTTTGCTACTGGGTTCTCATCAATTCTCTGCCTTTTCAGTGGCCCAAGCACCCGTAAAAGACACCTCATCCCTTTAGTTCCATACCATTCTACCCTTGCCTTAGCCCTGGGTAAGCAGGAGTCATTCCTTCTCTGTGGATTTCAGAGAAAGGGGATCACGCAGTAGCTGATCTCTTGCTTGGCTTCTCTCACTCAGTACATTTTCAGAGCTCATCCACCCAGTAGCGTGTCTTGGTTACTCATTCCTACTATGAATATTCCAGCACAGGGAAATAACACATTTTGTATGTCTGTTCTTCAGTTGATTGGACACTTGGCTTATTTTCATCTTGGGTTATTGTGAATAACAGTATCATACCCTTGCACAAGTGTTTATGCAGCCATCTCTCTTGGCTTCACAGGTAGAAGCAGGTTTCTGTGTCATGTGGTGCCTATGTGTGACACTTTTAGGACCTGCCAAAACTTCTCTCCACACACCAGCACTCTCATTTGCTCCCTATGGTGGTTTTTGAGCTTTCCATCTCTCCATATGACCACTGCGCTCTGGTTCTTGTTTTAGACCCTCAGCAGGAGTGGTTTTGACTTGTGTTTCCCAAAAACTGATGGTGCTGGACATGTTCTATGCTTGTTGGCCATTTGCATCTCTGCTTTGGAGAAATGTCTATTGAGTACTTTGCCCAATTTCCCATTAGGATTGTTGTGTTTTGATTGTTGAGTACTAAGTGTTCTGTGTATATGCTAGCCATGCAGCCTGGTATATCTCTTTCTATATTGTAACAATTGTCTTTTTTCCTCTTTTCCAGTGTCCTTCAAAACACAAAATTTTAGAATTGTTACAAAGTTAAATTTGTTTTTTTCTTTTGTTGCTTATACTTTCAGTGTCCTACCCAAGAATTCATTGCCTAATCTAAGGTCATGAAGATATATATCTGCATTTTCTTCTAAGCATTCTATAGCATTAGTTCTTGCATTGAGGTTCTTGATTCAATTAAATTAACTTTGGAATAACTTGTGAAGTAGAGGTTCAACTTCATTCTTTGCCATGTTTAGGCAATTGTTTAGTGAAAAGATTTTCTGTTGATCTTTGGTACCCTTTTCAAAACTCAGTTGACCACAGATGTGTTTATTTTTACACTGTCAATTCAATTTCATTTAACTCTAGGCTTACCCTTGTCCTGACAGGTAAGGCTGTCTGCTGTGTGCTGTACTGTCCACCATTCAGAGCAGGTACCAAGTCTCCACCTCCCACTCATCTGCCTCTTCTTTCTACTGTGTGAGGTTTGGCCGCATGTATTTTGGGGATCTGTTTTGAGTGCATATATGTTTGTTTGTTTGTTTGTTTGTTTATGGTTTTTTGAGACAGGGTCTCACTATGTAGTTCAAACTGGCCTTGAATTTGCTTTGATCCTGCTGTTTAAGCCTCTCAAATGCTGGGATAACAGGCGTCTCAACCCTGGTATCATTTTAATTGCCTTATTCTAGAAAGTATGGTGGTGTAGGTCTGTAATCCCAGCAGTCAGGAGGTTGAGGCAGGAGGATCATTGCAAATTTGAGATCAGCCTGGGCTACACTGCCTCAAAAAAAAAGCCCCAAAGTTTTTTCCTTGTTCTTCAAATATTTAGAAATTTACTATCAGTGCTTACCCTGGGGATTCCAGTGAATATATTACTTTATAACAATCAAGGTAAAATTAATAGCAATTTAATTTCAATAACATAAAAACTTTCCTTTTCTCCTCAATCCTTTTTTGTCATACAGATAACATCTTTGTACATTATGTGTATGTGTCCCCCAACACTGACTTGCTGTTCCTCCAAGAAGTTGTTTTTCAAATCAGATGAGATTATTTTTTATGTCAATTACAGAATTTATTTTGTAAATTTTTTCACTAGATTATTTTTTAAAGCAATGTTTCAGCCCTCTCTCCACTAAAAATGCATGGTGCTATCTTTTTTAATTTTAGAGAGAATAAAACTAAGCAAAATAAAACAGAATAAAGCCAATCAAAACAAGACAGTGTAAGTGACACAGGATTTCAAAACAAGGTAGTAGGAAACACAATGCTATCTTTTTATCTTGTTTCTGGCTCTCTGTATTTCTTCATATGGATTCTGATCATGATCTTCCACTCTGCAATTCCAGCCCAATGGACTCCTTTTCGTATTTCTTGCAGGGAAAGTTTCCTAGTGATGAATTATTGCCCACTAAAATGGTGTTTTTAAAAAAAATCTGGCATCACCAAATGCTAGGGAGGA
>PVJX010006659.1:23049-75695 GCA_004027295.1 Dolichotis patagonum
TGAAACAGTTTCACTATGCAGTTCAGGCTGTCCTTGAGCTCACTTTGTAGCCCAGTTGGTTTTGAACTCCTAGCTATCCTCTTGCCTCAGAGTTCTGGGATTACAGGCATGTGCTACCACGCCCGACAACACTTTTAGTTATACATCTAAAAATTAATCTATAATCACCCTGAAGATTACAATAGGCATCCATAATTTATTAGAATCTACATAAGCACATTACTTTCTGAACAATGCAAACAGCCTAAAAAGATGAACTGATTCTCCTCCCACCTTTGTTTTATCGTTGCATATATTATTCTTCTGCACATTTTTTTTATTGTGGTATCGGGGATCAAACCCAGGGGTGCTCTACTACTGAACTACACCCAAGTCCTCTTAAATTTTTTGAGACAGCAGAATTTAAAAAGAAGAAACATCGTATACATGTATCAGCTCCACGCAATGAATGTGGTGCATAACGATTACATGAGCAGCCCCAAGAAACCAGATCTTCCTTAAAGGGAAGGGGATCCAGAGATGGAGAAAAGGGAAGAGAAAGGAGGGAGAAGAAAAAAGAATTGAGTTCAGTTATGTGTATACACCAACTCTCCACAACAAATGTAATCGTTATGTACTGCAAACATGAACTAATAAAAAGTAAAAACTTGGGAGAGGGGAAATATTCCCGTGTAACAACAGGAACTCGCCGTTGCCCCCGCTACCCCCCCCTCCCTGAGGCAGCCCAAGCAGGAACCTTGGCAACGCCTGATGCTGGTACCACCCTATACGGAACCGATTGTGACCGCGCCGGGTTTCCGGCCGGCGCTACCTAAGTGCGGCGTGCGTGCAGGCTGACGCGACTGCGTGTGGGTGGGCGCGGCGGTGGCTGAGGCGGCCGCTGAAGGGGCGAGCGGCCAGCGGTGTTCACATCACGGCCACCATGAGCACCAAGCAGGTCACTTGCAGGTCAGCGCGTGGCGCGTCGAGTTCCGCCCCTGGGGACACTGATGCGGGGGCAGGACTCGGGAGAAGTTGCTTGGGGGTCCACCACGGGAAACTGGGCGCGGGGTAGAGAGCGAGGGTGCTAGGGACAGTCCAGTCCAGTCCAGTCCAGCCCAGTCCGGAGCCAGGCAGACGCGCTGATGCCGGCTCTGTGGGCGTCGTCGCAGTCCTCACTGTGACCGCAGGGCCGCGCTTCCTTTTCTCTGGCAGGGAACCGGGCCCAACGGAGCTCCCATGATGCCCCGAATCTTGCTAGGTCTCCTTGGAAACTTGAGGGTGGTTGTGTTACCGGAGGCCGTGGTTACTCACCTGGGATCCGGGCTTGTGGGCCATCCGGGAGTACAGGGTAGGCATTGCGTCTGGAAATCCGAACCACGATGTGCTTTCAACACCCTTTTACAACGCCCTGAACGCCGACAGGACGCCACAAGTGGAAAATTCCACATCACAAAAGTTTGTTTCATGGGCAAAGCTGCTAAAAATGCGGCATAAGATTACCTTCAGGCTAGGCGTGTAAAGTGATATGATGCGATATGATGAATTTGTTGTAGACTTGGGTCTCATCCCCCAGATTAAGCGAGTGAATATTCTAAAATCCGAAAAATCCAAAAGTCAAAACACTTAATGTCTCAAGCATCTTGGAAAAGGAATACAAAACCTCCTCCAAATTTTAATTGGGTTCAGTAAAACATGGTTGGGCAATATTTTTAAATATGTATGTTACCTCTTTTCATTGGTGTAAATGACTGAGAAGTGATGGAGTTTGGTTAGAATTAGATACTAACCGTTAAGCCAATTTTAACCAAAGGCCCAGGCATATGTTAAGCAACTGTTAGAAATTTGCCATTAGACCTGGATGAAGTGGTGTGGTGCATGCCTGTGATACCAGCATTCTGAGAGGCTGGGGCAGGAGTATCACAAATTCAAGCTCAACCTGAGCAATTAAATGATTTATAAAGGCTGTATCGCAAAGTTAATCCAGGTGTGGTGGCACATGCCTGTAATGCCAGCACTCAGGAGGCTGAGGCTGGAAAATCTCTGTGAGTTAGAGACCAGCCTGGGCTCCATAGTGCGTTCAAGGCCAACCTGGACTACATAGCAAGACCCTGTCTGAAACAAAAAAATCAAAAGTAAAATCTCAAGATTTTCTAAAGTAAATAAAAAGTGGGGTGGGTGGCTCAGTGCACAGGTCCTGGGCTCAGTCCCCAGTAATATATATGTGTGTGTGTGTGTGTGTGTATATATATATATATATAATATATATACATTATATATATATTAGTATCTGTAAAAATACCTTTACTAGGTTATTTGTGTTAAAAGGTCTTCTGTAAAGACCTGGAGCTTTAATTCTGTTTTCCAACCAAGAAAATCCTGTGGGACAGTGATGGAAGACCTTTTAGAGATAGAATGCCAGAATGCAACCCCAAACCCACTTATTTATTGTGAAGTGCCAACCCTGCAAGTAAACCTTAATACTGAAGTTTTAGTGTAGAAAAAATAACTACATTAATATTTCTTTGTCTTCAAAGAAAAACACAGTAACACATGTACCAAAGAGTGGTCACCAGCACTTCTGTAGGGTGCTACTACATATAAACTGAGTTGGAATTTAGGAAGGAACGGCTTCTGTTCAAGCATTAATTCATGTTTGTTGAGGGGCTTACAGTGTTCTGAGGCTTCTTAAAAGTGCCTTGTCAGGCATACAGTATGTAACCCTTCAATCTGTTAGGTGTTTCCCACTGATTGTGTCAGCATTCAGAGTCTTACCCATGGTTTTACAGCTTCCAAGTGGTAGAGGTGTGACATCAGGGTTCATGCTTTCATACACTTACAGCCTCCATATAAGTTTGGGACTGTTAGTAAGTTGTTTACTGCAGGACTGCAAGGGTAACACAAAAACATACAGAAAGGAAAAGAAATGTAAAAAGATGCCAAATAAAAAGCAGAAAAGGTATTTGAATGGAAAAGACTGCAGTAATACCAAGTGTACCAAGCTTACATAATGAGTGCATGGTGGAGAAGCTTTTCTCATTTCATTATCTTATTCATAGAAGCCTTACCTAGACATCGATAACTTGCAGAAAATATTCAAGGTCTGATTTATCTGTGGGTCTAGGTGTAAGCAAGCATGCCTAGCTGTTTTGGTTTTTCCCAGGTTATAAAGTGCTTTGTTTTCCTGACTCTGGGATGTGATTACTTTCTTTCCTTTTTCTTTCTTTTGTTTTTGGTACCAGGGATCGAACTCACAACCTCATGCTTGCCAGGCAGGTGTTTATGCTACTGAGCTAAACCCCCAGCCTATGATTACTTTCTTATGCTGAGTGGCAGCAGAACAGTTTTCCATCCTGATATGCATTGTGTCTTCCCAAGTGTTGCCTGTCAAATGCCAGCATGCTGAGACTTGATAATGACAGAGGTACTCCAGTAGTGTGTTTCCTGGAATCTTGAGGCTAGCTCATCATGTGGCCATGCTGTCATTTCTGTAATTCCTGGACAAACATTCCACTCTATCAGAGCCTTCAGGAGGGGGATCTCTTTGCTGATTTTTGCCTCCTTAGCATCTCTTGGGTTTTCCCCACTGTTTCAAAGCCATGGCACAGGCCCTTACTACAGCTTGGCAAGCACTTGCCTTTTCCCTTTTTTTTTATTTTTGTGCCGGGAATTGAACTCACGACCTTGCACTTGCCTGGCAGGCACTTAGGCCTCTGAGCTAAACCCCTGGCCCTTTTTTTCTTTTTCTTTTTTTTTTTTTTTTTTGGTACTGGGGATTGAACTCACGACCTCGCACTTGCCAGGTAGGCACTTAAGCCACTAAGCTAAATCCCCAGCCCGCCTTTTCCCTTTTGAGATTCCTTCATCTGATAGTTGCTTTTGAAGACCTAGACTTTTAGTTTCCTGTGATGGTCTGGCCTCAAGCTTGAAGTCACACAACATGGAAGATCTTGTCTGCTTGTTAACAGCAGGAAGAGCTTGTACTCCAGAGCTGAGCAGTGCCAAATTCAGGTCTTGCTGCCACCCATGCCACAGTTTCCTCATCTGTGAAATGAGACTTGCTATACCTCACCCCTAGGGTTGATTAAAAAACTGATGGTAACAAACCATCATAGAGTGTTTTCTTTTTCTTACAGAATTGAGACTGGAACCAATGGCCTTAGGCATGCAGGGCATGTGCTACCCGAGTGAGCCACACTCTCAGCCCTTACTGTGCTGGGGTAAGCACTTAAGCATGGTCTCAGTGAACACACCAGGAGGCCATCAGCAGCCCTTGAAGGAAGTGCAGGCATTGCAGTTATGGTACAGATGGGGAGACAGGCTTGGAAGTTAAAGCATTTGCTCTAAGTCACATAACAGTCTGCATCCAGCATCTTCGCATCACATACTGTCTTTCTTCCCCACCTCTTGAATAATATGCCTCAAGCCACCGTTCTCTGCCCCACCCTTTCAGTGGATCTATCATCACAGTACAGCCATAAAAGTCTGACCTGTGAAAATATGTGAGAAAATGTAAAGTGACTCTTCATAGTGCGGATTACCTAGTTATTTGGAAATGATTTGCAAAAGTGTTTTGTTGAAGAGATGGACTACATCAAAGGGCCTGCAAGAAACCAAATTGATTCTGTTTAGCTCAACCCTCAACTGCAGCTGTTGGCAGTATGTGGCAGTAGTGAACCTGATGTGCTTTGTGATATATAATCACCAGACTGTCTGAATGTCCCTTTCCGGCCACTGAGTGTGGCAGAGACCTTTGGAGCATTTCCAAGTCTGCAGCTTTGTGCTTCCTCTCCAGTCCTTCCCCATCCCCAGTCTGTCTCATTCGTCTCTCTGGGATAATGAGGGAGGAAGCCTGAGAAGTTGAAATTTATTACAAAATAAAACATGAAAGAGGCCTTGATTAAGCTTATTATAATATGGGTGAAGAGGAGTAACTGAGTGAATGAGAAAAGTACCCCAAAAGACAGGTAGGGTATGCTTAAGATTTTACTTGTCTCTTGGGAGTGAAACTGGTGATATATACTACAAAAGTAGGACTTACTGGGGGGCAGTACAGAGGATTGAATCCAGAGCTTTGCACTGAGTTACAACCCCAGCCTTTAAAACATTTTTGCAATTAGTTGCCCATGTTGAGCTTTTGAACTTGCAGTCCTCCTGCCTCAGCCTCGCAGAGGTTTACCACCACCACATCCAGCTTAGTAATTCCAGACTCCAGAGAGAAAAGCAGGCACATGGCATTAACAGCATTGTTTGACACACAGTTTAGGCCCCATCAGCTCTTCATCATCAAGGGAAATGTTGATTGAGATAGGGAGCTCCACATCAGCCCAGTCTTCATGTGCCAGGCCTGAGCTTGCCTCCGGCCAGCTGTCAAGAACAGCGGTCTGCATACCTAATGGCATTATTGTTTTTGTTTTGGCAGTGTTGTGGATTCAACTCGGGACTTTGCCAGCTTGCCAAGCAAATGCTTTACACAGAGCTATATCCACACCTCTCCTTTGGTTTTAAAGTAAGCCCATCCTGGCCTTATAACTAGTCACTAAATGGTGTGTGATCTTGTGGTCAGGTGCCAGGGAGCTATTTTCTAGAGAAAGCCTGGCTGCCTTGAAAGACTCCTTGGCCCCCAAGGAGGTCCCTAGGTCACAGGGCCATGTCTTTTGTTTGTGGGCTCAGCAGTTGCTTCTGTTAGCAGACGTAGAGGTCCTTCTATTATTCCCCTGAGGAAAAGATGCTATCTGGTGACCTGGTCAGCACATCTCCCTTTGAGACCAGGAAGTGAGACAAGTGAGAAATTTGCTTGGTAGACAAGGGCAGTGTTTTGCTTGTGTCCAGCTGAGGAAACCTCCTGGACCAGATGTGCAGCATATATCAGCTACTTGTGTCCACTAGTCCCTTCCTCTGGAGACATTGGCAGGCCGGACTTCCCTGGGCCTCTGCTGTTCTTAGAGACTGTTCCCTTGCTTCTGTTATGGCACCTTGAACTTTCCAGGTTCAGATAGAGACATGAAAGGTTAGGCTTTCTGCATATGCTTGCATTTAGTCACGTTCCAGTTCTAGTTCCAGTTTTCTTCTGAACTTACTCACAGACCTTCTTACTTAACGACCAGATGTTCCCTACCATGTTCAAGGGCACTTGCTTTCAGGGGTCTGCACCTTGAATTGGACAGAACTGTAGTGCACTAGTACCTAGTGTGTGTGGGCTGGGCCATGTCTTGGATCAGCCATGCTGCTTTGTAAGTGAATTATAATGATTTAGTGGCAGGAAAACTGAGTGCAGTGTGGACAAGGGCCATGGCGTGGTGGTGAAGTGGATTTTGGTAGGGAAATTTTAGGGCTGTCTAAAAACCAGGGCTATTGCTGAGTGTAGCAGTCACTTCCCTCATCTCTCTGAGCCTTACCTTCTGTTACCTTCCCATATACCTTCCCTTCCCTTATGCATCACAGGGTTACATCACCACTCCTTGTGGTAGTGTTGGGGTTAAATGGGATAAAGGAGTGAGAGCTAAACAGGACTGACAGTTACTGTTCATCTTCTTGTTTGTGTTTTTTTCATTCCATAGATTCTTCCTAATGGGCTTGTTTAGAGGGAGGAAGGACTGTCTTTGACTTTGCCCTGAAGTCTCCTTCCAAACAACATGTGATGCCCCCTCTTTGCAGAACAGGAGCCCATTCACCCAGAGCAAGGGTTGGGCAGGAAGACCAGGCATCTCAGGGCTATGACTGCCCTTCAGGCTGCTATGTAGATGTGTAAAACTCCTACAATGTGTTTTTTAAATAAGTTAAAACATGGGTTCACAGATAAGGATCCTTTACAGAAGAGTTACAGTTACAGAAGTTACGGAGTTACAGTTACAGAAGAGTTTCAGACTCCAGAGTGGGTCTTTGTGGTTTTCCCTGCTTGAGACTGTCACTACAGCTCAAGCAGGTGTCCTGGGAAGAGCGCTCTAAGTCTCTCCTTAGCTCCACAAAGCTTTCTGATGGGCTGTGCCTCATTCTTTTTGAGGCATTGGCACCAGGGTGTTTCAGGATTGGCAGGAAACTGTTGCCCACCCTAACCCTGCGTGTGGAGTCTCTGTTTGCTCTCTAGCACATCTCCTTCCAGTGCCATCTCCTTCTGTTGCCTTCTGCAAGTCTGTGGCCTGACATCCCTCAGCTCTTGTTTCATTCTTTTCTTTTTTTCTGTTTTAGCTTTTGGTTTTTGCCTTTTTGACATAGGGTCTCATTGAATAGTCCTGGTTGGTCTTAAACTCACTATTAGCACAGGCTGGCCTCAGATTCAATAGTCCTCTTGTGTCAGCTCCCCAAGTGCTGGAATTGTAGGCATGCACCACTATACAGCGCTAGTTTCTGTCTCCTCCATTTCCCTGTGCCAGTCTGCATTCATTAAACAGTTTGCCAGTGTCTGTTACTGCCCTTTAATAAGAGCTGCACATGTTTGGATGCTGTGTTAAATTTTGAAAGTTTGCTATGACAAAATACCTGAAAGCCAGGCATGGTGGCACACATCTATAACCCCAGCTACCTAGGAGGCTGAGACAATTTATCAAGACCCCATATCAAAATTTTAAAAAACAATTAGGCTGTAGTTCAGTGACTGAGCGCTGGCCTAGCATGTGCATGAGATCTGGGTTCACTGTCCATTACCATGAAGAAACAATCAAAACCCTCAGAGAAACCATTGAAAAGGAGGAAAGTTTTATTTTGGTTATGGTTTTTTCTTATCTTGTAAGGGTAGGTTTTGATTAACTGGCAATCATAAGCTTATATAAATAAAAAAATTAGAACTATAAGTTTCTCCTCTTTATTGGAAAGAGGAGAAAAATGAGGAGATAGACAGCTACCTTGTCAGAGTAAGATGGGGAGCCTGGAGCCAGTGCTCAAGGGTCTTTGTTCTTGGCCCCTGTTATTATATGGCAAAAAAAGACATACACCTTCTTAAGAGTTGTCCTCAACTTGTTGATTGACTGTTTCGGGCTCTGAGACCCTGATTTAGACACTGACCCCTCCATTGCCCATGTGCACATTCTTTGATGAGCTCATTTATCCTTTTTTGTCTTGCCAAGGTGCTATCTCTAAGATTTATGATGGGCCTCATGTACAAGGCCCAGTTAGCAGTAAAGGGATACATGGATGTTTTAGTGCAGTATTATGGTAAGGGAATATATATGTGTGTGTATGTGTGCACATACATGTGTAGGTGTGAGTATCTTGTATACTAAGTGAGTTTTCTGTGACATAGCCCCCTCCCACTTTGTCAACTTTGTACTTAACTCAGACCGTGGGGCCAAGGTACTTCTCTTAATTCCTGTCTCTAGCAAAGACTATCTAGTCAGGATTTGCCAGAACCCTCCCTAAGGCCCTTACCTTTCCCCGCCCATCTCCTAACTTTCCCTAGTTTCAGAGGGCTGTGTCTCTTCTGGGCCTGTAGTAGGCTGAGCAGCATGGCTTCCAGAGAAGGATGGGGCAGAGGAGGAGGAGGTACATTGTAGATCCAAACTCTTAAAAGGTATAATTGTGGGCTGGGTATTGTACCAAACATTTTATATACCATGTTAAAACAACATCCTTGGATTGGTTGTCTTCATAATTTTTAAAGCTAAAACCACCTTTAGTGTTACAGAGGCAGTGTATGTCATTGGTAGAAATGTTAGAATGTACAGATCCTCAAAACCAAGACCAGGTACCAGGAATGGGGGATGTGCCTCAGTAGCAGAGCACTTGCCTAGCATGCACAAGGCCTTGGGTTCTATCCCTAGCACTGCAAAAACACAAACAAAAATACCGTATACTGGCCCTCAGGGATCACCCCTCTTTTACACACTGTTATATATATATATGAGAGTTTTTATATAATTTATGGTGTTTATTTTTTTTTTAATCAAAATGAGCCATTCTGGATATGCTGGCTTAAAAACTTGTAGCAAACTACATACAGTAGCATAAATTTTACCATCTTAGCCTTTTTTTTCTTTTTGGTACTGGGAATCGAACTCATGACCTCACGCTTGCCAGGCAGGCTCTTATGCTGCTGAGCTAAATCCCTGGCCCTCATCTTGGCCATTTTTAAGTTTATAGTTGTGAGTACATTCACATTTTTGTGTAACCAAATCCACATCTTTGCCTTGCAAAAGTGAAATTCTGTACCCAATAACAATAGCTTCCCTTTCTCTGTTCTCTCCAACTCTTGGCAACCACCATGCTAATTTGTTTTATTTAACTAATCTAAGTACAGTAAGTCCCTGACAGATGAACATTTGAGTTGCAAACTTTCACAGATAGGGCTTCAGACTCATTTTGTCAGACTTGTGAATGAATCTGACTTACGAACTTTCTCTTGGAATAGAACTCATGCAAAAGTGGAGGATTTACTGTACTTCTGTGGCTTGTAACTTTGTGACTGACTTATTTCACATAGTATAATGTTCTCCAAGATTCATCCATGTGATAGCTTGTGTCAGAATGTCCTACCTTTTAAGGATGAGTGCTGTTCCATTGCATGCTTATACTAGTTAACCCATTCATCTATCCATGGACACTTGGCTTGCTTCTATCTTTTGGTTATGTGATTAATACTGCTGTATGAACATTGGTATATAAAAATTGAGACACAGTACTGTCTTTGGTTCTTTTGTATTAATACCCAGAAATGGAATTACTAGACCATAAGATAAATCTATTTTAAAAAATTTTTTTCAATAGCAGTTGCACCATTTTATTGTGTGTGTGTGTGTGTGTGTGTATAGTGTTTTTTAATTTTATTTTATTTTTTTATCAGTACTGGGGATTGAACTCACAACCACGCGCTTGCAAGGCAGGCGCTTATGCCGCTGAGCCAAATCCCCAGCCCCTGTCTATGTGCTTTTATAATCTATTCTTTTCAGTTGACAGTCATTTCTTTTGCTTAATACCTAATCTGTACTCACATTTTCCTAGTTGTCTCTGCTTTGTCCAAACTAGAATAGAATCCAGAACTGAATACTGCATCTGATTATTATGTCCCTTCTGTTGGCTACTAACCTATCATAAGCCCTTTTTTCTTTTTTAACAACTCTGTTGAAGTATAATTTACATACCAAAAAATTGCCTCTTGGAAGTACAGAATACAAAGATTTTTAGTACTATCTCCACAGTTAAATTTTAGTATGTTTTGTCACCCCAAAAGATTCCTTGTTCGATTAGCAGTCACTACACTCTTGGTACTATCCTAGCCTCAGCAACCATGCAGTCTGCTTTGTAGCACTGTAGTGTAGCTCTATGCTTTTTGAACATTGCATATAAATGGAATCAGACAATATGTGGGTTTGTGTCTGGCTCCTTTCAGTGTGTTTAGTCTAAAATGCTGTTTTATTTCAGGACTAGCTTGTCCTTCATGCCAAAACATGCCCTTGTGGGGGTCTCTGTTTCCCCTGAGTATTCAGGCAACTCTCTACTCCAACTGGATGGACTTAAAATGCCTCCCAGTTACTTTGTACTCTGGTTATTCTGGATCAGGATTTGGTCTCTCAGTGGAATATTCTCATATACAGCTTTTGTTGCCACACTGTCTCATGGTACTTGATTCTCACCACAACCACCTAGTAAAGTGTAGGTAGTATAATCATGTTTTAGATAAAGGTAGTGAAGATGAGGGAATTGGTTTTGTGAGCTGGTGGTGACTGTCAGAGGTGGATCCTGAGTCTAGGTCTGACTGCATTAGAGTCATATCCTGTAAGAGCTCTGATGCCAGGCATGGTGGTACACAGCCATAATCCCAGCACTTGGGAGGCTGAGGCAGGAGGATCACCATGAGCTTGAGGATAGCCTGGGCCATATAATGAGTTGAAGGCCAACCTGAATTACACAGTGAGATTCCATCTCAAACAAAACAAAACAAGGCCAGGGATTTAGCTCAGTGGTGTAGGCGCCTGCCTGGCAAGCATAAGGTTGTGAGTTTGACCCCCAGTACCAAAAAAAAAAAAGAAAACCAAAATCCTTTTATTTTCTCAAGTATGAGACTCACATTCTACATATTTATTACATCTGAAATCAAGAAACTGTATTTTGATATAAAGACTTCTGGGGTTATTTTATTTTACTTCCAGAAAAGTTGTCTTGGAGTCATTGTCTTAGCATCAGGAACTCTCCTCTCCTCTCCTCTCCTCTCCTCTCCTCTCCTCCCCTCTCTTCTCCTCTCCTCTCTCTGCTGAGGGCCTAGGACAGCCTGGAGCACAGTGTCCACGTGGTGAGCCACAGTGTAGTGGGTTGAGAATGTGCTAAGCAGCATGCCTTGCTTGTCTCTGCAGGTACTTCATGCATGGGGTGTGCCGAGAGGGCAGCCAGTGCCTGTTCTCACATGACCTGGCCAACAGCAAACCATCCACTATCTGCAAGTACTACCAGAAAGGTTGCTGTGCCTATGGGACACGGTGCAGGTAAGAATGCGGTGCCCCCAGCTCCCACATGCGTGGAATATGGGTCTCTGTGAGGGGAATTCCAGCTCAGAGAAACAAGACATTGCAGACAAATGGAAAATGATTTGAAAAGCTGTTTCATTTCCTAAAACTACTTTTAATTTTCAATGCCACTTTTCAGGCCTTAGTCTTATGAATAAGTAAAATTTTAAATCTTGCTTTTTTGCTCTGTAAATGTGTCCTAAGCATTTGCCTGAGGTGCTTCTCTGTCTCCTCATGGTAGTTCTGTAGTGTTTCATACTGATATGCTGCCCGTGATGAATGTGTGGATGCCTCAGCAGCACTCACTCCCAAAGCTGTCTCTAGCGAGTTTTACAGCCTCCAGATGCAGCAGGGTGTGGTGAGGACCCCCACTCCCACCCATGGTGGCTGGCACCTACATGCTTGATTTTAGCCGAGCTCTACGAGCTGAGCTGAAACTACTGAGGTGTCTGGCAATGTCCTGTGGACACTTGTGCAGTGCCCAGTAGCAGATGTGCTACTCTCTCCCCAATGGCCAAGTAGTGCCCGCTAGAGGACTCTTCTCATCCCCACTACTGTTGGAAAGATGAGCAGGGGAGCTGAGGGGCTGGTGGTGACTAACTCCTGCCATGTTCTCTTCAGGTATGATCACACAAGGCCCTCAGCTGCAGCTGGGGGAGCTGTGGGCCCCTCACCCCCCACTCGGCCCTCCACAGCCTTCCCGAGTCCTCACCCTCCTTCCGACCTCACCACGGCTACCATAAGAACACCATCCCGAGAGCCTGGGCGTCGGGAGAAGAGGACACTGGTGCTCAGAGACCGGAGTGAGTGAGCAGGGCTCCACCGCCCTATGAGACACCTTGGGTCCGTGCTTGATGCTTTGTGTTGGCGTCTCCCATTAAGATGTTCCAATCCTGACAGCCTAGGTCCACGTGGCTGCAGAGTACTGAGCTCACTGCCATGCTTGGCCTGGCAAAACATGAGATATTCTATCACCATGTCATTGCCATCTTTACAATGGGGAGGCCATGTCAGGCTGCTCATTTTGAAGCTGCTTGTTTGGATTAAGGGTGGATTTCACTGTTAGCTGTTAAGCTCATGCAGTGTTGATGCTGCATGTGCCACCCTGTTGAGTGTGGATCACATCTTTGAGAGCCTGTCAGGCCTGAAGCGGACTGTGCCCTAGGGATGGCACAGATAGTGCCAGTTGCTTTCACTGGCTGGCCCTTTCTAGTTCCTGGATAGGCAGCTTCTATCCTCAGCAGGGGAGTCTGCAGGTCTAGAAGCTCTGGGGGAGGGGTGCACCAGGCAACCTGACCTCATCCTAAATTCCTTTTGGTTTAGATTTGGGGGTGGGTTTAGTGTTAACTAGTCTATGTGTTCATATCTTTGTGCATTTTAAAACAGTAATAAGTATTCTTTTGTATAAATATATCATGTTTTGTTCTTTTCCATCCCCCCATGTGTGTATTTTGTCTTTTCATTATTAAAGTTATGCCATCCTTTTATTCCTTTTTGCCCTACTTTTTTTGCTCTCTGTTCCCTACAGTGGGTTCCTTGGGCCAATGTCACTGACCACTGGGTTTGGCTAGTGACCCAGTCTCATATGTGCATGATTCATTCTGTGTTAAGATCTCTCAGGCCTGGCTGAAGAGAAGACTTCCCCTGTCATGGCCCCAAGTCACCCAGGCAGCTACAGCGACCCCCAGCTTGACCCTGAGATGAAGCCCCATTCCTACCTGGATGCCATTAGGAGTGGCCTTGACAATGTGGAGGCTGGCAGCTCCTGCAGCAGCGAGCAGCAACTGTGCCCCTACGCTGCAGCCGGGGAGTGCCGCTTTGGGGATGCCTGTGTCTACCTGCATGGGGATGTGTGCGACATCTGCAGGCTCCAAGTCCTGCACCCTTTTGACTCAGAGCAGAGGAAGGTTCATGAGAAGGTAACGTTGTAACCCTTGACATGAACTCACTGAGAAACTTGGATTGTAGCAAGCAACCGGATCATTGGTTCTACAGCCGTCTTTCTGCCAAGAACACCTGCATTGTGTCCCTGGTACATACATTTACATTCCATTTTCAGGAACTTTAAATCCTATTGTCATTTTGTCAATTTTGGATTATTTATTTATTTATTTATTTATGTATGTGCCAGGGATCGAACTCATGACCATGCACTTGCAAGGCAGGCGTTTATGCTGCTGAGCTAAATCCCTGGCCCAATTTTGGATTATTTAGAATAAAGAGAAAAAGAATAGACATCAGAAATGTAAAACACTGCCAAGCTCAGAGAACAGAACCTCAGGATTTTGGGGGATGTGTGTGCATGCATATGCTGCCTTCATGTTCATACCTTGTACCTGAGGTCCAAGCACACTGAGTTTTGGAGATTATGAGGAGTCCTTGGACGCCATGTGTTTGGTAGGACCTCTTCATCATGTGTGCCCCCGCATCTCTGGAAGTTCTGCCTTATCCTAGGCCCTGTGCTTGGCACAGGGTTTCTGGAGGGTAGACATATGGGGGGTAGTTTTAGATGCATTAAATCAGGAGAGGAGGACTAAATGCTGCTGAGGCGCTGAGCAGTGTGGCTACTTCACAAGAGAAGGCCACTGTGGTAGGAACAGCCAGGCATGGAAGCGCTGCACTGTGTTCCTGGGCAGGACTGGGCTGCCTCACTGTGCTCACTCGAAGCCAACTCAGAGGCCTTGCCTGAGTCCCAGGTAGTGTTCTCAGGGAGCACTGTGCTGCTGCCCCACTAGACTGCTGCTGCCAGGCCTCAGCTTCAGGCCTTTTCAGCATTTTGCGGGGATGGAGTGTATCAAGAGGCCAGGAGACAGGGTCCCAGTCCTTGTAGGCTCCCTGCTCCCAAGACTGACCTCTTAACCCTTCCAGGTCTCTGTGACTCTGCTGTAAATGAGAGGTGACCACATCCAACTAGGAAAACAACGAACAGGCCTGTGGCCTTCTTTACAGTCTGTTAAGGACCCATAAATCTGGCTGCTGGCCTCGCTTATGGTAGACAGGCTATGGTGGTATCCCAGAACCTGAACCCCTTACATCGTCTGTCACAGGTCTGCATGGCAACTTTCGAGTTCGAGATGGAGAAAGCCTTTGCCTTCCAGGCAAGCCAGGACAAGGTGTGCAGCATTTGCATGGAGGTGATCCTTGAGAAGGCGTCGGCCTCTGAGAGGAGGTTTGGGATCCTCTCTAGCTGCAACCATACCTACTGCCTGTCCTGCATCCGCCAGTGGCGCTGTGCCAAGCAGTTTGAAAACCAGATCATTAAGTAAGTGTGCCTGGGCTGTTCTTGAGGCCACGGACCTTTGCCCTCTACTGCTGCCCTATGCCTTGACCTCTTGGCCCCACTTCATGGATGGGGCAGCTCACTTGGTCTTCCTGAGCCAAATGCCTTTTTTTTCCTCTAGTGATGGTGACAGTTCCCCTCAGGGCCTGGGAACTCAGCAGAGAGCAAGTGTTTAATGTCACTGCTCAGAGCCATCTCCTAGATCTGCCTGTGCCTAGTCCAGTTGCCTAGTAACCTTGTTAGCTGTTTTTCTTTTCACCTTAAAGGGGAAAAAAAAGGATTACATTGGAATGATGTGTGGGGCTATTTCCTGTTGCCTGGCACATAGATGTGCCCCATGTGGCTGGCACAGCTTCAGGGTAGGGGCGGGACACATGCCTGTGGCCTGGTAGGTGTGCTTCACACTGTTAGCTTGAGGGCCCCTGCTGTCACCCTCATCTTACAGAAAAGGAAACTGAGGGTTGGTGAGTCAGGTCATTGGCCTAAAGCCACACAGCTTCCACAGCAGCTTTAGTGAGTGGCATTTCGTATGCTTCAGACCTATGTAGCCATCACTGCACTCTGAATTTTGATCATTCTCATCCTATAGTCATTTATTACCTTCTAGTTAATTGCCCCATTTCTACAAGTGCCTGTCACTGGGCATGATGTCCTACTGAATGGCAGATGCCATCCCCTCACCTGTCCTTCCACTGGTGGGCATTGGGTTCCCCTGCTCAGCCTTAGGAGTGATGTGCCCCTGTATACTTGCGGACAAGTCCTGTGTGGGCAGGTTTGCATGGTTCTAGGTGTGCTCCAGGATGGGGTTCCTAGGTCTTATGCAGCTCTGTGCTGAACAGACTTCTTCCAGAATGGCTGCTGGCACTTGCATTTGTCTGTTTCCAATTGAACCCACCCTCATGGATGCAAAGTGGGCTCTCATCTTGGTCTTGATTTGCATTTCAGCATCTTTTGAAGTGCTGTTTTCAGCAGTAAGTGACATTCTTAGATGATTGTATCTCAGAGATCTTGGTGAAGGAGACATAGGAGCAGCCCAGGTTTTGAAGTGGACTGTGCACAGCATTCGTGACAGTATTGCTTCCTTACTAACCTGATTCTTATTTCAGGTCTTGTCCAGAGTGCCGTGTAATATCCGAGTTTGTCATTCCAAGTGTGTATTGGGTAGAAGATCAGAATAAAAAGAATGAGTTGATCGAAGCTTTTAAACAGGGGATGGGGTAAGTGCCTGAATTCACAGGACCTTCATGCCATCCTGTCTGCGGTTTGACCTCTGCCTTCTTGGGCCTGGGTGTTGCCTGGTTTATCCATTTTCCTGCTGATTGATATCCCAGGCTGTTCTGAACACTTTTTTAGAATTCTATTTAACATGCAGTATTTTGTGTATCTCCATCTGTATCTCTGTGTGTATGTGTTCGTGTGTGTGTGTGTGTGTGTGTGTGTGTGTGTGTGGTTTTAAGATCAAATCCAGGACCATAGGGCTGGGGATATAGCTCAGTGGCACAGCGCCTGCTTGGCAAGTGCAAGGTCCTGATTCCCTGTACTGGGTTGGGGGACATTTGAGCTAAAGTACTGGACTACTATCCTACACCCCAGCCAATTTGACCCCTTTGCAATTTATAGAGACTTCATAGTTTTTCCTACCAACTTTTATGCCTCATTATTATCTCCTATACTATAGATGTAATATACACATACTATAAAGTGTAAGGTAAAACACATAACTTCTGCCTTAAACGTTTCTTTTTTTTAAAGAGGAAAACTTTGGTTGGCTGTGGTGCACATCTATAATCTCACTCAGCACTCTAGACTAGGACAGGAGGATGGCAAGTTCAGGCCCGGCTTGGGTAATTTAGCAACTTGGTGAAACACCTCAAAAATAAAAAAGGGAGCCAGGTGTGGTGGTGCATGCCTGTAATCCCAGCACTCAGGAGGCTGAGGCAGGAGGATCGTAAGTTTGAGACCAGCCTGGGCTAGAAGGTGAGCTCAAGGCCAGCCTGAACTGCATGGTGAGACCCTGTCTCAAAAAGACATACACACACACAAAAATAAATGAGTAAATAAGAGCCCATCATGTAGCTCAGTGCCCACTTATTTGTGATGTTCTTTCATTTGATGTGCATAATCCAACATCCATACCCATGGGCCATAGAACTCACATTCAACCAATTAGATTAAAAATACTCAGGAGCCAAGCATGGTGGTGCACACTTGTAATCCCAGCACTCAGGAGGCTGAGGCAAAAGGATTGTTGCAAGTTCGAGACCAACCTGGGCAACAAAGTGAGCCCAAGCCCAGCCCAAACTGCACAGTGAGACCATGTCTCAAAAAGACAAAAAAATAAAAAATAAAAATATGCAGGAAAAAAATTGCATTTACACTGACCACAGATGAGTTTTTCTTCCTTTTCCCTAAAGTCTGTTGCAATGGCTATGTGCATACCACTTACACTGTATTAGCAATAATCTGAAGTGGACCAAAAGTGGCATGGCAGCACATGCATAGGCCACATTCAGGCATGACGCTACTTGATGCATTTGATGCACCCATGGATTGTGGTGTCTGGGGAATCCTGGAGTCAGGTCCCCAGGAGTTCAAGGAATGACCAGAATTTCTTCACTTGGCATATTTTGCCCTGTGCCTCAAGAACTGCCTTTCACACTTTGTTGCTCTGTTGGGCAACAACTTTGATTTCCTTTCTATCAGACCCCTTTCAGGTAGGCTCCCCTTACTTGAGTGCTTTGGCTTTAAGGGCTGGGGCTCCAGGGTTCTCTTCTCCAGCACTTTGCTTTAACATGTGTTATGGTTCTGATGCGAACTTGCGGAGCTCAGTTGTCATCATCTGGTTGCTCCCAGTATTTTCTCTTTTTCCTGGTTGTCTGCACTTGGGTATTTGGCCCAGGAGTAGTTTTCTTCATACCATACTGTTTGGTAGTCTCTGAATCTCTGTTTGTCATTCAGCAAATTTTAGGAAATTTTGACTGTTTCATCACACTTTTTTTCTACTATTTTTCTTCTCCTGGGACTAATTATATATGTGTGAGAGGCTTTTGGTACTGTCCCATAGGTCTCTGGGGGCTCTGTGAACTTGCTGTCATTCAGTCCCATTGGTGTTTCCCTGTGTCTGGCCACTGCTGGCCAGGAGAAGGGAAGTGTCTGTATCAGGGCTGTGAGCAGACACAAAGACCCCAGCTTTACTGCTTAATCACTAGAGGTGCTGCTGAGCCTTTAGTCCTTTGGCCGCTGTCATTCTGTCACCTAGCTATAATGTGACCTGGGACATAACACAGCCTCTTTCTAGGCCTGTTTCTCCACCTGCACCCCACATTCTCCCACCTGCCTCCTAACACTTTTCCCACTCTTCAGGAAAAAAGCCTGCAAGTACTTTGAGCAAGGCAAAGGGACCTGCCCATTTGGAAGCAAATGCCTCTACCGCCATGCTTACCCTGATGGGCGGCTGGCAGAGCCTGAGAAGCCTCGGAAACAGCTCAGCTCTGAAGGCACTGTGAGGGTGAGCACAAGGCAGGGGGCCACCTGTGGGGGGATAGAGCTGTGACCACCTCCATTGACCACCTTGACAAGAGTGTGGGGTGGCCATTAGGAGGACATGGGCACAACCTGTAGGTTGTCTTTTGTGGTGACTTGGTGGCTGTCTTTACAGTTCTTCAATTCAGTGCGGCTCTGGGATTTCATCGAGAACCGTGAAACACGTCAGGTCCCCAGCACTGAAGATGTGGATGTGGCTGAGCTTGGGGATCTCTTTATGCACCTTTCCGGAGTAGAGTCACCGGAATCCTGAAGGCACAGCTGCCCTGCACCTTGGGCACTGTCAGCCCTCAGTCTGCCAGATTGCCATGTGTAGCCTGCCACTTGGGAGTTGAGCAGATTGTCCTTGCTCTTAATCTGACCCACTCCAGTATGACAGTCCAGGGACACGCAGAGGATATAAAATAACCTACTAAGCATATGTAATCACTATTTTTATAGTTGATATCTTAGTTGCACCTGCAGCCCCTCAGGAGTGTTAACTGTCTAGACTGTTTCGGTTGCTTTAGGGTAACCTGGCTTCTTGTCCTTTTCAACTTGTTTTCTCCTCAGCAACAGTAAACCTATGGTAGCTAAAAACAGCAGATTCATCTTTTTTTTTTAACCAAAGGGTTTTGCAAATCTGAAAAAGAATTTCTCTATGATGAAGCTCTCTTGTGCATTAAACAGCATCCTGATTTGTGTTTAAGAGCACCTGACACAGACTCCACGCTGAGCTGAGTCCCCCCAGTGCTCCAGGCTAGAGCACTGGGCATATTGCTGCATGTGTAGCAACAGTGAAAGTGCTCATCGTCTGCCTGGGAAATGGAATCCCTGCCCTTCTGGGTGCTCATCCCCATCGTGGTCATCCTGTTGAGGGCTCTCAACCCACATTGCTAATACTCAAGCCATTCCGTCTTACTTGGAAGGCCTGGTTTAGGTGATGATCTGTAAAAACTTCAGCACACTGAAAGCATTTTCTGGTCCTGAGAAGACCTGAGGCTTCATCTTCTGCCATCAACTTGAACTTTTAACTGAAGAGTTCATGTGACCATGCAAGTCAGAACCAATTTTCCAAACCTGAATTTATTTTTGTAAAAAGCTATAGATTACCAAATATTTTATGAAGTGTATTATTTGAAGTGTGAGTAGAAGCGCTCTTACCTGACTTTAGGGTCCTTTTTGCTTTTTACAGTTAGGCTATATGAAGTCCACTCTCAGCCAAGCTCTGGCCATTTCCTTCAACTCTGCTGCAAAAGAAAGGAAGCAGGCACGTGGAACTACAGTGGGAGCAGGGCCTGCTTCCAAAGGAGTTAACAGCCATCAAACCTAGATTTAATTTATTTTATTAAAATAACATAATTGAGGAACAATCAGATAACTGGTATCTTGTCAGGTGCAATAAAAACAAAATTAAAACCCAGATCATCAAGAAAACCTGGGTCCTGGCTTCCTTGTATACACGACACTGAGGATGACTAGGGACAGGGCTGGCTGGCACTCGCCCTGAGGCAGCTCCTGGAAGACAGATTCGGCGAGATGGGGCTGCTCCTGGGGAGGGCAGATGGGACACAGAGACATATCCCCACAGTCAAGTTCCATAGTACCAAAGCAGGCTCTCAGCAGCCGGGGTCCCGGCAGTCCTGGCTGTTTGGTGCAATATGTGCAAAACTGTTTGGCCCTGCACCACTGTCCAAGAGGTGAAGAAGCCAATTTCCAAAACACCATGTGTCCCCACAGTGGGGCTGGGCTGTCCATCACCTTTCTCTCCCAAAGCATTCCCCCTATCACTGCCAGCCAGGGCCCAGCATGGTATTGCATGAGATCAGTGTGCACCTGGAGAAGGCTGGGCCCACAGGGACGAGGAAGCAGGATGGCAACCAGCTTCCTGTGGGGCCACGTGGGTAGAGAAGAAGGCAACATGAAGTAAGGCCTTGTGTGTGGTCTTAGAAGGTCCTTAGCAGCTTCTCTGGACACATGCGCTCTGCTCCAAGGACAGCAGACAAGTGGTGGTGTTCACTCCCTCCCACCCTGGGTGAAGAGCCCACTAGAAGACAGGCAGCCTCGGGGATGTGGTCAGTGTACATGCATTGATGTCCTCGGTGTGCGCTGCCCGATGCAAGGACGGCTCAGACGCACTGCGGTTGATCTTGGGCAGAGAATGCTGGAGCAGCTCAATGGAAGACAGGATCTGAAACACAGTGATGACAATAGTGAGCCAAGGGTTAGGGCTCTTGTCAGCTGGTACTCTTGGGCTGGGTCCCCTCCTCATTTAAACCTATCCCACACCCCTGAGGCCTCACCTGGGGGAAGAGAGGCCGCTCCTCCTTCACTTTCTTCACACAGTCGGCCACCAGCCGCTTCATGGCCTTGGGGCAGTTCTTGTAGAGCTTGCTGAGGTCTGGTGAGGCGTAACCTCGGCCCACCATGAAGATGATCTAAGAGGAGAGAATGGTGAGTGGAAGGAGAGGGGAGACCTGTAGGTTCACAGGCAGTCAGGGGCTAAGGAGCAGCATGTCACCTGGTCACGGTTGTTGATGTGGGAATAGGGGAGCTCTCCTGTCATCAGCTCATACAGCACAATGCCATAGGAGTAGACGTCTGACTGAAAGCTGAATGGGTTGTTGTCCTGCATTCGAATCACCTCTGGGGCCTGTAGGGACAGACCCATGCATCACCTTGAGGTGGCCCCACAGATGCCATGGCCAGGTGGTAGCTAAAACCAGTTCAGGGTTTACAGTCTCTGCCCAGCTGTTGCAAACACACCTACTCTAAACCTGACCTCTTTCCCACTCTCCCAGGAAGCATCATCTACCAGGTATGTGAGACTCACCATCCACAGCACAGAGCCAGTGGGCTGCTCCACCTGCTGAGAACCACTCCAACGTGACTTCACTGTTGCCAAACCAAAATCACCAATTTTCACCGTTAGGCCTTCATGAAGAAATATATCTCAATGCCTATTAAGGACTCTGGCTTCAAAAGAGTCAAATCTAATTTGAAAAACTTCCCAAAGGTGCTTTTCACAAGGACCTCTACCTAACCCTCACCCAGCCTTCTCTGCCCTACATCTACTAGGTTTGGGAAGCTTTGAAAAGTATTTTCAACTTCGCTTCTTCCAAGATGCCCATTCCCATATTGGATGGGGGCTCTCTCATCTCATGGCCTTCCTGTGTAATGCTGGAACAAAGCATGGCCTGGACACTGCTCGCACTTGGCACTCATGGGGCAGCAAGACAGAATTCCTGCCTGAGTGCTAACAGCTGGCATTTAGAAATTTCCTCACTTGATGAGTTCAAGGCAACTAACTCCCTCTTAGGTAAAAAAGTCTGGCAGTGTATATCTGCCTATGACCTGGCCCAGGAATTCACACCTGCTTAAATTGGTGGTGTCTGATGTCATGATGTGATATTTTGCTGCCAAAAAAACTGCCACTAAAAGATGTTCTGTACTTGAGACAAGTACATAAAATAGCCACACAGGCTGCCTCTCCTGATCCCACTCCACACACCTCCCTCAGCCCCTGTCCAGAAGCACGCTCCTTGCAGAGGGACGGGTATTACATGCCACACCACTTAGTATGAAAAACCTCGGCCATTCTTCTTTCTATGAAACATGTTAAGTCTTAGGAAGGCTTTTAGAAACTACCATGACCTCTAAGGAAATTACTTCAGTACCTTCAAAGACAATGTTCAGTAGTAATTTTGGAAATCTTGCTAAAGTAGCTTACAGTTACTTTCTCACCTGATACACAAACACAGTGTCACAAACTAGAAATAAAAAGACTATAATAAAAACAGGTGTTTCAAGTCCCAACACTTCAAATCACTGTTGCTGAGAAAAACCTAGGAAAGAAAGTCACGTTCCTTGGACACTGCCCCTCATAGCATAGAAGGCAGAGGCAGCCCGAGTCGGCTTTGAGGTCAGTTGCTCTAAGCACCAACCTTTCGACTTGCTTCTTCCTGTTTGTGGCCTCTTTCCCTAAAAAGCTAGTCCCTGGCACTAATGTTCACGTGATAGCAGTCACTCTTGTTTGCTGAGTCTGAGCTGAGACTTCCAATGACATAAACAGTGAAGGATACTGTTGGATTTCATGTCCCGGTGGATGATGTTCTTCGCATGCAAGTAGCTGTGAAGGGAAATAAATCTACTAAAAACAGTGGGAAAGAGACAGTTTCAAACCATAGCTAAGAAATGAAGCCACCAGTGGGCCGGTGGGAGTGACGGGCTAGCCCTGGTCAACATCACCACTCACCCCCACAGACCCAAGGAAGGCCACAGACAAAACATGTTAGTGCTTTAAGCATCAGTTTTACTCCAACCTAGTGTCCACCGGCTGATGGGACAGAATGGTACAGCCTGTCCCTACACAGGAACATTAGTCACCAGGAAAAGGAAGTTCAGACACATGCAGCTACCTGGATTCGGACCAAAAATGCAAAGCCAAGTAAGAGAAGGCAAGGACACAGGACCAGGTATTTCTTATCTCCTAGGATTCTGTTGCTATGAATGTACAAAACTAGAGACAGGAAGGAGAGGCCCAGGGGCTGGGGTGGGAAGGGACACGGTGACAACAAACACAGAGGTGTCTTTGTGGCTGACATGACAGTAGTGATAAACAGTGTACACACATGGAGAATGGCAAGCTTTATGGTATGTGAGTTATAGCAATAAATTTTTTAAAGTGGTATTACTCTTTTACTTAAAATTTAGTTCCTTGTGAAGGCACCTACCATAGGAATTCTGAGAGATCCAGGAAGGCAAGCACCCCACCAAGCCATGGGCATGGGCAGCTGGATTGGAGAGGACCTCGTGAGGCACAGGCCAGAGGGCAATGTGGAGTTGAGGCACTGAGGACATCTACAGATCTCACCTACCCACTTGAGCAGGGGCCCGGCAAGCAGCGTTCAGGGGCCTCGGGATGATTCCCAAGTGTGGCCTGGCCGACGAGGACCTGGGACAGGTCCCAATGCCTGCCCCTTGCCAGCCAGCATGCAGATCACCTGGCATCACTCAAGGTTGAAAGGCTCTTCCAGTTCTGCCTCCCACTTATGGTTAGTTCAGCTCTCAGCCATTCATACTCACTCCATGCCCTGTGCCGTCTGCCGAGCGATATCAATCAGCTGGAACATCTGAAATTTGGTCTCCTGGACGTGCAGGTGTTTGTAGAGGCTGCTGCCCTCACACCACTGTGTCACAATTGCCAGATTGTCCTTCGTCATGTATCCCATAAAGAGCAGGATATTCACATGCCGCGTTTTGCTGGGAAAGAGATGAGAGGATGCTCAGGAAGTCTCTATTGTCCCACAGCCTGGACCCGTGTGTCCTTGCCACCACTGGCAGTAGCCCACACCCCAGCTCAGGCTCTCAGCCACAGTGTCATCATCCTCAGTGCTGGCCTTGTCCACAGAGCCATGACCAGTGACATAGTTCTCCATGAGTTGCAAGACCTGTCCCCTGTGGAATCCTCCACCAATCAACCCCCTCCTGCAGGGCACAGCCAACTCAGGATATGATGGGTTTCAAAACCCAAGTGAAGCAACTTGGCTATAAAACACTCTTGGAAATAAAGACAAAAATGGGACCTGTTTCTCCCAATGTCAAACCAAACCCAGAGACAGAGCTGGGTGTGGAGTGCAGAGTGCAGAGTGCAGGAGTCCACATGACAAGAACATGGGTATCACCCTGCCTTGGGGATAGCACATGACCGCCTCAAGGTGCAGCACTCACCGCAGCACTGCCACCTCATTCCTGAAGGCCTGGAATTGCTCTGGGGTTGGGTCCACCACCTTCAGGATCTTCACCGCCACGTCTCCTGTAAATGAGACCACGGTCAGCAAACACACTTGGTCCATCAGACTGTGGGGTGTTTCCAGGTACCCTAGTGTTGAGGAAGCGTTGCTTCTTCAGAGTCTACCCTTCATAAAGATGAACAGACCCACAAATTTCCAGATCAGGTGCCAAAAAACTCATCCCATAGTTTCACTGCCATCCTCACCCACCCAAGACCTGTGGCAGGCTTGGCTTCAACGATCATATGGTTTACACCCTGGTAGCACCAGAAGTGAGGACAGGTGTGGTGATCACCTCTGTGGCCAGATGGGTTATGGCCAGTGCCTGGTCTTAGACAGCCCAGCAAGCCAAGCTCTGCGTGAAACACTGAACCAGCTGGCCAACAGAGGGGGCAGAGGTGCCTTCTTTTGGGGGGGAGGGTTTGCTGGAAATTGAACTCAGGGGCTTTGTGCTTGCCAGGCTGGTACTGTACCATTGAGCTACATCCCTAGCCCCAGAGATGCCTCTTGTAAAAACAAAAACAAATCAAAAAACACACACTAAAGCCAGCCGCCCCACCTCCCACTCTACTAAAAAGCACCCTAAGGATGAACGGCTACTGTGCCTGCCTCTGTGCACTTTCTCCTTCTTTTGGCTGTACTGCAGCACAAATGTTACCAGTCTGATTCTGCCTATGGCAGATATTTGCTCCTGGCCATGCATCACACCAGTTCCTGTGTCCCCCACCTCAGACCGACACCACACACCTGTGCCTATGACCCAAGTGCCAACATAACTCAGAACCACCCAGCTTGGTTGGCTCTCTTTCATGTCCCAGATCTGTTACCAGCATGGTTACAGTGGTGGTTACCATGAAATGACTCCCCATCAGGATCCTACGGACACTCATGACAAGCAATTTACAAAGCCCAGGACTTCCCATGATGCTGGTAGCCATTAGCACAGGGCCAGAAGGCAGAAATGCTGCTTGGGGCACACAGGCATACTCACCATGGATAGATGGCACTGCCAGCCTGCAGCCCACATGCCACCTGCCCTTCTGGTTTTAAATATGATAAATCTTTTAAAATAACAGCAGCTTTGTGATGGATACACACAAACTATAGTGTACAAGTCAGTTATATCCCCCGTACAGAGTAGTCCAGGTGGGTCACAGATGGGATACATCCAAGACGCAGTGCATCCCTGCTCTAAAGCAGCCTCCAAAAGACTCTCACAGAACACCTCTGTGCCTCCACCTACCTTGTGCGGGAGATGCCTACTGTGCTCAGTCATCTCTTACCTAGGAATGTGGGTGTGGTTGGGAATGCAAGGCCTCTCCTTCTGACAGAAGCAAGGGAGGGAGTGCAGTGTGAACTCCTGTGTGGTTTCTTACTAAAACCACAGAACAGGGCCTCTCCCTCTGACAGAAGCAAGGCAAAGCTGGTTCAGTGGGAGAGGGGACACAGTGAAGAGAGGACAAAAGCCCCTGCAGAGGCATCTGATCTGGGACTGCAATAAGATAGAGGGGCAGGCAGGTATCGTACAGCAGTCCAAGTTAGGGACAGGAATGGGCTGACAGTGAGAATGGCAGGAGGAAACAGAGGCAGGAACCCTGAGGGAAACTGACCCACATGGCAGCCAAGCAAGCAGCAGAGTCAGGAACACGGCTGGTGCTTCAGGTCCTGCAAGCACACAGCTCTTACACAGAGCATGGGTCAGTGTGCACAGCCCTGCCAGCCCACCTCAACTTTAAACAGGGTGACAGACTGCGCTGTTTTTTACTAAAACCCCAGAGCAGGACAGTTCTTGCCTGGCTTATTTGTAAGTGATTCCCACACACGGCCACTAGAGGAGCTCAGTCTTCTGAGATGGATGAACAATCCTTACAGAAAAAGGGTTTCAACTCATAGAACAGCTTTCTACAGGTATAGATGTCCTTGTTCAGACATATATGACCATACCTCCATACCTGGGTCTCAAACAACCCAGGCTCCATTCACCCAAATGATGCCTCCCCAAGCTCATTCAAGAAGCTTCTCAAGTTGGCATGGAGGCACATACCTGTAATAGCAGCACATTGGAGGGTGAGGCAGGGGGATCACTGTGAGTTCAAGGCTAGCCTGAACTACCTAGTGAGTTCAAGGGCAACCTGAAGTACTGGACTCTCCACACAGCCCAGTGAGGGCCATCTTGCATAGCCACCCTGGGCCGCAGCCTTGCTCTCGCCTCTCCCTCAGCACTTGCACGGTATGCCTGCCTTTCCTCATGCACTGTCCACATGAGTGTGAACTCCATAAGGGCAGGGCTTGTTTGTTCACTGCTTCATTTCTAGCCCCATAAGAATGCATGATGTTTACAAATGTTTAAGAAGCACAATTAAAAATCAATGGGAACAAACCGAGTGCACAATAGGGTTACCAAGGCTGGGGAAGGGTGCCCAATGAATGATTGCTCAATCACAGAGAGAAACTCAAGTCCTGAGCAACGGCACATTAGGGTGATCAGAAATGACAATAACATGCATTTCAAAAGCTACATGGTGTCTCGGCCTTCTGGCTAAGATCAAGTTTAAATGCCAAAAGAAAGGAATCTGAACTTTTTCACCAAGAAAAAAAAATAAAAATTGGAGGACACAGATATGTTTGAATCTAACTTAAGCATCATACAGTGTATGCATATCGAAACACTACACGGTATGACATTAATATGGACAACTGTTTTATGAGTCAGTTAAAAATAAAATTTAACCTTGCGAGCGCGGGGTTATGAGTTCAATCCCCAGTACCAAGAAAAAAATAAATAAATAAAAAATTTTAAAAATAAAATAAAATAAAATTTAAAAAGTGATAAAACCGTAGATGGGCAGCAAATTATGAATGGCTATCTGCAGGAACCTGGTGGAGAGCACTGGGCCAGTTACTCAGGCACAGGCCTTGGAGTCTGAGGTTGAGAGTGGGCCTCCACTTGCCTGGGCTCCAGGTCTTTCCACACCCACCCTCAGGGACCCGGGGTGGTATTGGTACTCGTTCACAGCTCCTGACTGCTCATTCCTCAGGCCTTCTAAGCTCACTCTCATAAAAAACAGATTGCATGGTGACACATTTTCCTTCTATAATCATGCCAGTTCCCTATAGCTGACTGCCTCACCACTGGGAAGGCCAGCCCTCATGAACCCAGAAAGCACTGTGTAAGGGGTGAAAATGGTGGTGTTTATGGAGGGAGGGAGCTCACAGGGGAGTCTGTAAGGCAGACATTCCCATCTTTTCTTCAGAGCAAAGCCAGAGGCAAGTGTGCCTCAGATGGTCTAACGCGGGGTTTTTTCTATCTTACAGGACGTGAAAGCAAGAGACTCCATAGGAACCATGACAGAATTCTGAATCTGGATGTTTCCCTGGGCTCTTGCTACCTGTGCAATCCTCTTGTGATTCACAAGAGGAAGCTGCCAGACACCCCCTGCATCCCAGGGCTGAGTGAGGTAGGCAGTGGGTGAGGCACAGTCACTGCCTGGTCTGCCTTCAGTATTTCCAACCTGCGACAGGCTCATCAGGACTGAAACCTCCTCTAGTGAAGGAACACTGTGTAGACAGGTTAATCCCTCCTAATCAGATATTTATACTTCATTATAGACCACTGTTAGAAGGGAAAGCTGGTCCCACTTGGTACATTTATATTTGTTACTTTTTTTTTTAAACTAGTACTGGGGATTGAACCCAAGACTGCACATGTTAGGCAAGTGCTGACCACTAAGCAACATCCCCAGGCCCATGTATCTATCTACCTACCTATTTTGAGTCACAGCCTCACTAAGTAGCCCAGGCTACACCTGAACCTGCAATCTTCTTGCCTCAGCTGTTGTGATGACAGGTGTCCTATTTTGACTTTTATATACCTTTTCTCCTGCTCTGCCCAGAGGGGTTGCCTGCCCTTATTATAATCATACTGGCTTTTCACAACAGAAGGACAATCAGTGTCTTTCTCTCATTGACTGCATCGTAGTCTGATCCATACCTCTCTACACTTAAGGTCCAAGGTTGGCCCCAAAGGGTGGGCACCTCCTACCCAGGACCAGAGGCAGATGGAAGCCACCTTTACTTTCAGCTTCAGACTCTAATCTATGTCGATAGTGGTGAGCAAAGCTGGTGCTCCCAGGGGGTTGAAAGCTGGCTGCAGAGGCCTCTTCCACAGGTACAGAGGGGGCCCCTCAAGCTGAACTTCTGTCTCCACACTGTTCTGAACCCTCACTATTTGCTTGCATAGCTGCTAAAATGAGTTCAAACATTTCTGAAATGAAAATCCTAAATTGCTATTTTTAAGACACTGCATAGATTATATTATAAACAAAAACTAGACACATACACAGAAAGCACAAAACTCTCCACCTAGAAATGTTCACTTTCTTGGCAGCACATTCTTCCTCGTTCATACTATTCTATGCTCCCTGGGCCTACAATAGCTCTACTGTCAAAGGCTAAAGCTCACACAGTGGGCAGGAAACAAGCCTAGAGCAGTGCTGGAAATGAAGGCCTTGAAAAACTACAGGATGAAAAAGATCACCTATTCCTAATGGAAATACTGGACACAATAACCATACTCCCCACCTCCAACTACTAGCAACCTGCAACACAGCTATTAGCTCTACCACAGACCTGTGCCCTTTCTGAGGCCCCTGTACAAGTAGAGTGTCTGAAATACTTTGCAACTGTGTCACTTGTCTCAGCAGCAGTATCTTAGACAAGAGTTTCAAAAAGGAAACATAAAAAGATTACCAGTGTTCAGTCTTGTGCTATTGAGGACCAAGATTTCTCAGATGATTAGCTGCAATGGCCACAAGCTGTGTCCACTCAGAACACTGGGGTTTCTGGTTTCTGCATCATCAATTTCAATGCTCCTTTCCCATGATACTCTTAAAATTCCCTCTGCTTTGCCTATTTATCTATAAAGACAGCTGTCATGGCATCCAAAGTAGAAACGCAGGCACCTATGTACTTTAGGACTTTTGTTGGATTAGATCTGAATTTAGAAAAGATGACTTTTTGGAAGCATGCAACAAGAAAATACTGCCTATATTTGCTAATATCCTAAAGCCAGAGACATTACAAATTCTGACACAGAAATGTGATGTATGCCAAAATACTGAATATTGCCAAAACATACAAGTTATACTAGAAGTCAAAATAGCGCCTTCCTTCCAAGTGACAAAGCATCTCCATTGAAGCACAACGTTTTGCTCTGAGAAGCAAGTCTGCCTTCCAGAATACCCACAGCTGACCACAGGGCCCAACAGCAGCAGCTTCCTCCAAAGGCCTAGGCATCTCACCAGGGGCAGCCAAGCCCACTCTCCAGACCTGTTTTCTTGCATGCTATCCTCTGCAAGGTCCTTTCCAGTTTTGAACTTCTAGAATTCATGCCCCACTGCCCATAGCAGGTGCTGCCCGACAGGTCCCATGAGCAGACCGAATTTAGTTTCCAACATTTGACTAGAACTCAGTTCTTGTTCACTAGTTTCTAACTGTCCCAAAAAACTTTATAATCCCAACTGAAGCACCCTGAGCCCACAAAAATGCTGCGACATCTGACACAGATATCATCAAGGTCCATCCTCAAAGGTGGCCTACTTCCCACAGAAAAGAGCTGCTGCAAAGCCTTTCTAGCCAGCACCCACCTGCCCCAAGCCTGTAGCCCACAAAGGCCTACACTTACCATGCCACTTCCCCTTATAAACAGTTCCAAAGGAGCCTGACCCAATGCGAGTAGACAGCATCACTTCACTGGCTTCTATTTCCCAGTAATAACTGGAATCTCTCTGTCCGCGAGGTCTCTGGAATAAAGAGAAATTGTTGATAAGCTCCAGGGGAGGCAATGGTCTATTGACAGCTAGGGCATTAAGCCAAAGGTCAATCCAACTCCCACATCTTTAAGACAAACACTGTAACTCTCATTTTCATCTTCCAGAAAATGCCATTTTACTGTGGAGAACATTGGCAAGCTTCTTAAGCAACAAGTATGCCAAAAATAGTACTAAGATTAATAATCTCACTCATTAAGCATATTTTATTAGAGCCCCATCCCAGAGTAAGTTAAGAACACTGTAGTTTCCAACAAAAGTGCTAATGACACACTCACAATTTTGTTCTTCTCCTGTGTGCCAGGTCCTGGAGCACGCTCTCTCTGTGCTGGCATAGGAGTTTTGGGCTGTGACCAGCCTGTCGGGCTCAGGTTGTTGGGGCTACTGGACAGGGCTGAAGGGGAGGCTTAATGGACAAGACAAACAGAGTCCACACGTGCATAAGCCCACAGGAGATACACAGCATAGAGAGAAAAGTCCATTACTGTTTGCTAAATGACTACAGAAAAGTACCTGATTCGCTGTGACTTCGAATTGCATCCTGAAACAGAAAAGGAAAACTGGTCAAGCTGTGGGCTAAATGGGAAGTAGGGGAGGTATATAGGAGCAAAGTGGACTATAAACCCTGTAGCACATAAAAAGTCTAATCCCATACACTAATCAATTCTGTCGATTAAATTCACCAAATGCTGGAAGCCAATTTCTCCAAAATTGGTTTTTAACCATTAGAAGGCTTAATGGTCTTCCATATTCAATAGAAATTGCATTTTTTCACAGAAGAAACAACACACATAAAAGGCACTCTTCCTAGAAACGCTGGCACATCACTGTCTGTGAACCCCTTCCCATGATCCAAGTATCAGGAGGCGAGGCAGTGATGTTCATGCCAAACTCCAGCTTCCTGCACTAAGAGTTAGGGGAACCTGACTTGAAGCTGGAGTCAGCCAGGGCACACACCATGACTGATGCTTCACCTAAGACTACATTCACGGAAAGTAAAACAGATCGAGTCCTCTAGAATGAAACTACTATTTTACACAAAAGAAAACAAGTGAACAGGTCAAGAGCTGTGGCCAGGGTCTCAGAGACAACCAAATAGCATCATGCATTGGATGGGCCTCAGCCTGCAGCAGTGTGGCCACTGCGTGCTACCTCACACTGCAGGGCAAGCATGACATTAGGCCTCCATGGAAACTCATTAGGAACTATTCAGGGAATAGTTTAAACCTAGATCCTGATACCTTCTCTGGAATGGAATTTATAACAAAATAATATAAAATCACATGCCCCCTTACCCTCAACAAGCGCATCTTTCTGGGAAGTCCTGTGTGCTTTGCTTTGTGTAACACTAGTGTAGACAAAATGCTTGATCCACACAACAGGAGCTAGAATGACCTAGTCCATGACATTTTCACAAGAGAAACCCACCATGAACCACTTGTTCTCCTACCCAAATGCCTGGCACCCTCGACACTTAACAGGTTCTGCTTCCCAGCCCTGGCCAGCTCAGCACCCACCTCTCCTGCAAGGGACAGCGAGAAGTGTAGGAATCTCTAGGATTTTAGATGTGGCGGGGTAACTGTCAGCAATAAGCTGGATTTCAATAGAATATTCACCAGTGACAGTTTCATTAGCTGTCTATTGGTTTTAGTCAAATCACAGAAAAATTGTCAAATCACAGAAAAATTTTATTGATCAGAATTATATTCCCAAAGATTTTGTCTCTTCAAGTCACAGTAATTTTCTTCTCTATATTCATTAAGTACCATATTATACCACACCATAACTACATTTGGATAGGCTTACCCTAGAAGGAATTTTTCTATGATTCTGGAGTCTAAATATTAGTTTAGGAGAATTATAAATGCTTTGAAAAAAGCAACAATGTCAAGTTTAAAATGCTAAATCATTCTGGGTGTAGTGGCACAGGCCTGAAATCCCAGCTACTCAAGAGGCAAAGGCAGGAAAACTGCAATTTAAGGCCTGTCTGGCAACTTAGCCAGATCTTGTCTTGAAATATAAAAAATGCTGAGGTGTAGCTCAGTGGTAGAGCACCACTGAGGGCAAACCCCAGTGCTACTCAAAGCAAAGGGTTGAACCATATGTGATTTTTAAAAAAAATATAAGCACAACAGTTACTGTACAATAAAAATTAAAGAATTTTCACTTTTAATGCTCCTAGTATTAAGAGTGCTTATGTAGAAACAAATCACATAACAGAAGAAAAACAGCTGGCTTATCACTATATTATTATTGGGATCACAGGGGTAGACCAGTAACCAAGCTCACAGCTTATAAATGGGCCCTCATGATGGCAGGACACGTGTGACACTGTGATCAAAGGCTGAGCTAGACAACCCGTTTGAGGTAGCAGAGGTCCCTGAGTGTTTCTAAAGAATTCATGGTGCAGAGCAGGCATACTCCAGGGCTTTAGTACAGAGACAGAATGCTGACATTTGAGTGCCAAATAAGTCATGACAGTCTTAGCAATCCTGTTAATGACAAGGAAACAAAGGCACGAAGAAGAAATACCTACTCTTCCCCTCACACACAATCCTCTGGACCACGCCCTGGGAGAAGTATTCAGTCTGTTATTCTAGTCCAAAGCAATGAAAAATAAAGAATAAAGAACAAAGCACGTAGTTTAAGTATATTCAGTTATTATTAAAGGTGAAATAGAAAACAAACAGAACATACCAAAAAGTCAAGAAAAGAAAAGTCAGTTTGAAAACTCTAGGTTTGGGCACTTCTATACCTGCTTACTTAACTCCAAGAACTTGACCCTTTCATTTCTAAATGAGGCCATTTAAAAGTCTTCTGAAGAAGTATACCATCAATGCTTGCCTCCACACACCAGAATAAAACTACTCTTTCTGACTCTTATGCAGTACCTCAATGAAATGCTATTCTAACCTGACACAGGAGAATGAGTTCAACTTCTTCAGGAAGTTTTTTTTAGTTCTCTATTTGAGTAATATACTTACTAACTTGATTATTCTGCTAGTCTACAGATAATCTGAACAAAAATAAAAGTATTTTAAATCAAGGTGCTTGAGAAAACGCTACAACATTCCTGATCAGATTTAAAAACCCAAATCCTCGCCCAACAAACTGACTGACATGATTGCCACGCAGGGGCCCCTTACCTCAATCATCCTGCTGTCCACAGGCAGCGTTGTGCTGACCATGTGAACGTTAGGTGTGGATGTTGACCTCTGTCTCTGGGAGAGGGAACCTTCGGAGGAGGGGCTGGACGAGTTGAAGGTGAAGGCATGAGGTGTGGAGTACCTGTGCTGGGAACTGGGCAAAGGGAAGAAAGAAGATGCCTTGATTGGCACTTGAGCAGCCCAACTGGCACATTCTTTCAGCTGCCTGCCCTTCACTAAAACATGTGGGAATAAACTTGAGCTATAAAATGTCTCATTCTTTCAATCTATCATTTTAAAAAATTCTCTTCTGTATACGTGCTTCTGCATGTAAACTATTGTCTTTGCAGATCAAATTCAGGGCCTTGTGCACATCAGGCAAGCACTTTATGCAAATTTTTGAAGATAAACACACTAGTGGATGAGTTTTCAATTCCCATGAAAATAGGACATGTTTTCTTTCCAATAAAGCAGCCCTACACAAATACATGGTATTTTTACAGAATCTCTATGAAAGAACTGATTAACATTTGGTAAATACCACCAGCTAACCTAGCCAAGTTTCATTTAGAGACCAAATTAGAGAGTTTTAAGGAAGATCTGGAGTAAATGGTTAGACCATAAACAAAGAGAATTACTACCTAGGTGTGAACTATCTAGCTGTGAATAAATCATCAGCTTCTTTCAGCCAATGTGAGAACTACCAATCTGGGAACACACATAAAGGTAGAACATCTGGTGCTGGGATATAGTTCAGTCATTGGTAGCGTCTGCTTGCCAGGGTTCAATTCCAGCCAACACCAAACAAGACACAACAGTGCAGCTATAGTAAAGCTCAGTGGTAGGTACTAGGAGGCTGGCTTTCAGCCTTAGCACCAAAAGACCAAGTATAACAGAACATTTTCATTACCTGCTTTAAAGATTCAGGTAACATGTATGAATTCAAACAGTAAGTAGCTAGTTTTTATAAGGGGAATTGTTCTGTCACCTTGAAAAGTCACCTTTCCAATTAATTCTGTATGTATGCCTTCAGAAATCTAGTTTTGTCTACTCTTCAGAGGCAAGCACAGTATTCTGGTCTAATGTGCTTTTCAAATTATCAAAAATTAAAGTCATACACAATATATACCATTTCAATAGAAATTCTTTGTTTTCATTTTTTTGTTTTAGTTTTGGAGACAGGCTCTCACTATGTAGTTCAGGCTAACCTCAAACTCACAACAATTTTCCTGCCTCAGCCTCCCAAGCGCTCAGATTACAGGCATGCACCACCATACCTGGTAAATTCCTTATTCTAAGATAATGCTATCTTTAACAATTTCTCCAGTAGTTTTACAATAGCTATTAAATATTACCTGATGACATACACATTAAAGAGTGATACTTTTGAGAAAGATGTAGACACTATTTTAGATTCTAAATAATTGTATAACACTAAGCAAGATGTGAACTCAAACTGATTTGTTAAAGATAAGTTATATGGAAACTCACAGGCATCTTTTAAATGATATTTATACTGAAGATCTAATTAGATTCTTTTTTAGCAATACAAAACCCTAAGAAGCACTCATTTTAGATTCTATCTCCAGTTGTTTGTTTGTTTTTTGTTTTTGGGGGGGATTTGGGGGTTTTTTTTGGTGCTGGGATCAAACTCACAACCTCGAATTTGCCAAGCAGGCACTTACGCCGCTGAGCTAAACCCCCGGCCCCTTCATTTTAGATTCTAAATTCATGTGCAACACTGAGCAAAATGTGAACTCAAACTGTGATTTATTAAATGTACCGTGGTAACAGAAGAGATGCAAGTCCAAGTCACTTAACAAAATGTAAGAGTTACAGGGCTACAAAGAGATACTTCCACATCTGGCTGTGCTGCAAGTAGCAGCACAAGACAGAGGAGGGAAGATCAGCAGCCCTTGCCTTCTGCATCAGAGCTTCCAACTCCAGCCCCCTGCCTAACAAAGTTTTCAAAAAGAAAGGCTCTGGGTCACAAGTTACCTAACAGGCATCCGGGAAACAGATTCTCGCATCCGACGCATTGTCAAAGAAGGTAGTGCTGGGACACCACTGTCACCAAGAGTGGAATTGGGAAACAACCTAAGAGAAATCAGGAAACATTGATTTATAGACAGGCACACACCTCAGAGAGGCCCAGTCACCCTGCCCACTGCCAGCTAGGAACAGCTTTCCTCAGGCACATTTCCTCCTACCACTCTGGCCACCTGGCAGAAGAGGACTGCCCACACGAATGTCAGGTTCTACTGCATAACAGATGTGAGCAACAGCACATGCCAGTGAACACACAGGACCTAGCAAGTATCTCTCGGACATACTAGTGTGACGTTCAGCTATAGCAAAAGAATGTATTTTTGAGCTATAGCAGGGCATTTTACAACCTATGAAACATAGAGCTTTTCTGGAAACAGACAAGGAAGACTAAGTATGAAGAAAAACCAGACTTAATACCTAAAACCCTAAATAAAAGGAACAGTGAGGTGACAATTATCTGGGCTCCGTCCCTCCACACAGAGGCACTGAGAGCTGTCACACACTGTCTCAGAACACTGCAAGGAAGGCTAATGCCCCAGTTTTCAGGTGTGTAAACTAAGGCTCAGACATATCACAGGTAAGGACACTTGGATACGTCATAGGTAAGGAAAAAAGTGGTGTGATAATGTGGCCGCTGGAGTCCAAGCCTGTGCCCTCTGTGCTACTCAAGTTCAGCCAACACCAACTACCATGTAAGTGAAAAGGACATTCCCAGTATGGACTACTAAGGCAATGCCCCCTTGGCTTCTATGGTACTCTTAGTAAAAGATAAAACTCTGACATTTCACAGTAAGTTTTTAAAAGGCATTTTGAAACACGTACTTTTACTGTAAATTTTAATTAATAAAATTAACTACTTAGTGTGTATAAGACACAGTTTGGTATGTGTTATGGTCTCTGATGAAAGTATGAGTCTTTCAAAATTTTATATTCAAACCTGTTTAAGCCCAAATAATTTTTCTCTACTTTCAAGATGGTAGAAAACAGCAGCAAATATGTTGTGTGGGTAATGACTGGTGGTGGTGGTGGTGGTGGTGGTGGTGTGTGTGTGTGTGTGTGTCCTAGGGACTGAAAAATTGAGGACACCTTCCCATTGAACTACATCCTGGCCCTTTTTAAAGTTATTTTGAAACAGAATTTTGCTAAGTCTCTCAGTTGTCCAGGCTATGCTCCAACAAGTCCCCTTCTTGCCTCAGCCTCCCAGAAAGCTGGGATCAGCAACATGTGCCACCATGCCCAGCCAACATATGCCCTTTACTCCTTCTATCATAAGGTTCATTCAGCATATCCAACAAAATGCAGGACAGAATCTACTGTCTACCAAGTAGATGTCACTAGCAGAAAAAAAGGTGAAAAACCTTTTGGCTTCATGCCTCTTTGCCCATCTCTCCCTGCATCACAGTATGCCAACATCGACTGGATAGATGGTAACTTGCAATGCCACACTAACATAGCTACTTTCACAACCATCATGCTCCTAATGTATGTGGTTTCCAGATCACAAAAGCATCCCACCCCTCCATCTGTAGGTGATGGTGTCTTACAAGAGCTGTCTGATGTTACTCCAGTCCACACACATTGTAGGTACTTTAGTGCTACAGTGCTCATGAAATTTGTAGCCACAAGTCTGACATCGAAACCCATTTAACAGGAACTTCTGGCAGATGTCACAGAAGGCAAGTTTCAGGAACGTCTTCCGAGCCTGTAATAAGAATGTAGAGTTAAGCTGTGTTAAATACAGGAAAGATGACTCAAGATAGCCCATTTTCTGTGGGGTCTCCAACAGTTTACATGAATGAAGAGTCATGTTTCCAAAGTCTGTACAATTCCTAACCAAAAATTAAGTATATCTCTCCTAATGCAATATAAACAACAGCACAACTAGAGCTTTACTTAATCCAACAATCTACATCCTTATTACCTCATCTCTTAGAAGATCCTATCTTGCAAACTAAGGCACTCAACATACCATGAAATGAGAAGAGATCTGCAACTTACAAAGTTGTGTGTTGTGAGGGGAACATGATCCAAGAAATCTACTTGAAGTTCTTCTCCAATCAAAGAGGCAGCATCAGTATTCCAATCTAAACGTGCTTTTTTACTAAAAATGATTTTTAAAAACATAACATGAAAAGGAAATGTTGAAACAAGTTGACAGTCCAATATGAGTAACACAGCTACAGCTACCTTTTATTGTGTTATCTAAATACAACTTATGTCCTAACAGTATTCACATATGTAATCCATACACCAAACCTATAAAGTAGGTATTATTACTCCATCTCACAAATGAAAATTCTAGGGCTCCAAGGAGATAAGAAAAGGGCCTATCCTGAAATCCATGTCTGTTGGACTCCAAAGCTTATCCTCTTAGAATAAAGTTTTTTTAAAACATAAACAGTAACAATCTCATGGTAAGGTACATACATATTAAAGAAGACTTTATGACATTAAAAGCCTACAAAAAAAATCCTCAAATCCTGTGAAAGGGATTATAAATATTACTATAGTGCCAAAAGAGGTAAGAATCCCAACTGTACTTTGTCATTAATAGCAAACTCAGATCCATAATTGTTTAGAGGTTTATAAAAACAAATACAAATCAAAGGGAGACTTAACTGTTTTAAAATTTACTGAGACAAAAAAAGAAATTTTTATTGAGAACACTCTTGCTGAACTCAGAGTAAATAACACAAAAAAAATGTATACCTTTAAGTACAAATTTAATGCTAACTCCCTTCTGTCTTGTCTTCTGCCTGCCCATTTCCTGAAGGCTGGATGCACTCAGGTAAGGAAAGAATGTAGATCTAGCACCTTCAAGTCTCTCCCATCACCTACCAGAAAACCTTGCAAGTGGTTTCCCTGTCACCCACCAGTAAGTATCCTACTCCTTAACATAATTCCCTGCACAAAGTCTGGAGTATCTTATGGCACTCTCAAGTCCTGTCCGGTCCTGGTGGGGGAAGGGGCACTTTCTGATCAAGCTCTGGGAATTATCTGTCCTGGACAGAAACCAGGCCACCTCCAAATCAGTGTAGCTTTGGAGAATAGCAAACAAGTCCTCACTGTCTCAGAGCCTCACTGGTTCTTAAGGAACACTGTAGGCTGGCTTGGGAGCTAAGAACATAGTTAAATTTTCCCTCTGAGCAGACTCATGCTCCAGGCTACTCTCTTGGGACCTCCCCAAACCATAAAGACAGAAGCTGAAGAGGCATAACAGTAATGCTGCTCTCCACAAGAAGGCAAAGTTGAAAGAACCTTCTGTAAAAGGTCTCCCCATATTGGTAGAAGCATCCTCGGTAATTATGGACAGTTCTGTTGCTATGGGGGATTACTCCTAGCCTTGAGCTGCTGTCCTGCAACTACCACCAGAAATCAGCCAAGTCTTCCCAGAAGTAGATTCTCCTGCATTTATCTTTTAGCTCAATGGCTGTCAAACAGGAATGAGTCAATACACATGAGAATGAATAAAAATAAGTGAGAGGAGCTGGAGATGGTGCTCAGGAGTAAAACATGTGCTTAGCATGCATGAGACCCTGTGTTGAATCTCCAGTAGCCCCACCAAAAAGCAGAAGCAAATAGCAGGAGCTGATCTCCTGAGAGTAGCGTGCTTTACTTACAAACAGTGATTACCCACTCCATGTAATACCTCACAGCAAACACAAAAAGCAACCTTTGTTGTTGAGAAACCTACATGCTAACATTCCTGTTTCCGTCCATGGATATATCAACGCCTACCACATATTTTATTTTTCAAGGAAATTTCCAAGTAATAGGCTAACAACTTCAAGTTCTTAATACCACATTTTTCTGAACTATCTCTTTACAAACAAAGGTATATGAATATATGCTAGTCTATGGCAGTGGTGGCGAATCTATAGCACACATTATTGTGTTTTTCTTTTAAGACAAAAGATGTTAATGTACAGTTGTTTTTTTCTGAACTAAAACCACAGTATTCAGGTTTCAATGTAGTGCTGGCACTTTACAATAAAGAAGTGGATTTTCCGTTGCAGTCTGGCACTTGGTCTCTAGAAAGTTCACCACCACTGTTTTGTAGGAAGCTAGCAAAATTACTTGAATGGAATCCTCATCCTGAATAATGAGCTCTTACCCTTTGTGTTCATGGAGAAGTCTGAACACTGCACAGCACTCTGGTTGCAGGCCTCTCACCTTGAGCGCTTTCATAAGGCAGTCGTGCAAGCTCATCCCATTCCGCACATTGACCTACAAACAAAGGCCACTTTCAGGACCCACACGGGCCACAGCACCAGATGGAGGGAGCACAGAAATAAATACATTGGGCTGTGAGGTGTGTAGAAAAGATTTATGACAGCATTACATGTAATGGTAAACATGCATGTGCACAAGCACACAGGAACACCATGTCTAGCAACAGGTGTGTGCTTGAATGAAATACAAACAGCCATACAATGGTACACTGTGCAGCCACTATATTATATTACTAGGATAACCTGGAGGGAGGGAGGTCCATGAAATAGTCACTGGGAGAAATACTGCTTAAAATAATATAAAGAGTAAGATTAATTAATGAGGAGTGTGGAAAGATGTGCCCGCAGCTGTTAACATCCAAGAGCACAGCCAGAAGAGGACAGTGAGATTCCCTGAATTTACTTCTAATTTGCATAACTCACCAATATGTGTGCAAGATGACAGCATTACAAAAAGAAAAGGAAACATGTCAGTATGATCCATAACAAATGTGACAGGAATTCTAGGCTTTAAAAAGGCCTATTTTCAGTGAGGCATGGTGGTACAAGCCTACAATCCTAGAAATTGGTAGGCTGAGACAGGAGGATTGCTGTGAGTTCAAGGCCAGCCTGGGCTACAAAGTGAGTTTAAGGCCTGGCTAAAACTACAAAGTGAAACCCTGTCTTTTAATTTAAAAAAAAAAAAAAAGCTTGTTTTCAATAGGCTGGTTTTCTGTTAATGGCAGCTATATGAAAATTTCAACTAAAATCTTTCAAAGTTTATAAAAAAAGCTCTCTACACTTTGTTTTCAAAGCTAGGAAAGTTAATTTCAAATGAGGCATCTAGAGTGAGCAGCACCAGCAAGAGCAGAGTTAGATATGCAGCACTGAGCCAACAGTGCAGTTCTTCCTGCTCTAAGCAGCCCCAGCTACCAGAAGCCAAGCCAGCCTCTACAGCCCTGCCCTGGCTGGCATACGACAGAGACAGATGCCTGAAGAATTGCATGGAGGTGCTGGGTGTGCCCAGTTACCAGGCTACAGTATGGACTACCATGTGAGGAGACAAAGCAACAACAATGAGACTGAGAGATTGGAGGGAAAGTGTGTCAAGTAATTGAAAGCACTGGCAAGAGTCAATGTAAGGGTAAGGATAATGTTTCACAGAGCCTTATTTTGCTACTTATCTACCCAGTAATCAGTATCTGAAGGATAGAGATGGGATCCACATTAAGAGCACAATACAGAAAAATTCAACTTTGTAGAAGAGAATTTGTATTTGGGATAATAGGAGTAGGGAAGAACATTCTCCTGAAGGATCAAATCTAGAATGAAAGAAGAGATTTTTTTCCCAAAACACAAAGATCCTCTGGAGATAAGGACAATTTCCTTGCTCTAGAGGGCATGTTCTCTTCCTTAGTTACATGGGAGAGGAACGGCTGTTAGCAACAGTGCAGAGGGACACCTGACTCTTCAAGCAGTTCTCACAAAGCCCTGTAAAGAACCGGGGAGCTTATGAGGGCCAGGGTTACCCAATACTATCACCCATATAAATGCATTGCCTGTTTTTTTAAAATGACATTTTTTAAGTAACATTCTTTTTTTTTTTAAGTAACATTCTTTTTTTTTTTAAATATCTTTTTTTTTTTTTTTTTTTTTTGTACCGGGGATCGAACTCATGACCTCGCGCTTGCCAGGCAGGCGCTTAAGCCACTGAGCTTAAGTAACATTCTTTAAAAGTTTCTTGTACTTACCAAAGCAATTCAGACAAGTGTTTCTGAAATTTTGTATCAAAATAATTACAAAGGAAAGTGTAGAAACACAAACTCAACAAGTGTCACCATTAACTAAGTGTAAACTGGATGATGGGCAGTCACCAATATTCTAATCTACCATCCTGTGTATTTTTAAATGAAGGCTTTCTTGAAGCAATGACAGCCTCAGATAAATTCCATTAACTTCCAACAAAACAAGTGAGAAATTCTGAAGCATGAAGGTGAGACACTCAGACCAAGCAGCACAGCAGAGATACTCTCAGCAACAGTGCTCTGGATGTGTGGTCAGTCTCTGCCTCACAAGTCCCAGCCCAGGGCTCTAGTCCAGGAGGGGCACTCCCTTGCACTGGTGGAAGGGTCCATAAGGAGCCTATGGAAACAGATTCCCAGTCTCCCTTCCCAGCGTATCCAAGGACCTGGACTTAGTTATTTTAGAATGAAGCCCAGAAATCTGCATTTAACTTGCTAGTCAGGAGATTACAAATGCAGTTCTAGTCACTCACTTATGCAGTAACAACAAGGAGAAGCAATGGCAGCAGGTCAAAGAGGCAGACATGTTTAAAAACATTATAAAAATGAAGTATCATTTCTAACATTACTAAAATCAGGCACCCATCCTCTGCTTCTTCTCTTTACTAAACACACACACACACACACACACACACACACACACACACACACACACACACCTTACAAACACATTTTGGAACCACTGAGAGTAGGAGAAGCCACCTAAGGTAAGAGGACATGCAGAGAGCCAAGGATGCCTGGTAGATGGCTCCTCCACTCTTTAAGCTGGCACTCTCCGAGCTGGTCTGAGAGGGGAGAGCCTTCTCTCCCAGAGTTTTGGCACAAGCCAAGTCTCTATATCATTAGTTCCCAACCTGAAGGCCATCAAGGGTTGTATTGCTGACCAAAACAGCTACAAAATAATCACAGCTGCCACTGCACTAAGTCTGAGTTGCGTTTCATAAAGTCAGGACAGAGGTGCAAAGTATTGTGTGACTTGTCTAGATAACTCAGCTGAGAAAAGGCAGTGAGGGGTTTCAACACTGCTCAGGTTTTATGGGTCCACACACCTAACCTGGCAATAGATAGTTATGAAGAAGACAGTAAGAGTCAGGGGAAATGCCAGACGGTCTTCAAGACTCCTATAACATTCACAATTCTGATCTGACCTCTCAATGTAAGACCAGAAAGAAAATTAACAGAAAACAGTACGCAAGCCTGGCACGGTGGTACATGCGTATCATTCCAGCACTTGGGAGGCTGAGGCAGGAAGATCACTGTGTGTTTGAGGCCAGTGTGGGCTACATAATGAATTCAAGGCCAGTTTGAACTACGAAATGACATCTTATCTCAAACAAAAACAAAAACAAAAGGAATTAAACTTTAACTACGAGTCTTAGAAATGCCCCATATGAATGTGTTAACAGAAAGAAGCCATTCCAAGCAAAAGTAACAACTACCGAAGGAAGGTCACCAGGTAGAGAAAAGCAGGGAGTTTGGAAGGAACAATAATACATATAACAGGATAAAAAAAAAATCAATTTCTAACAACCCTAAGTGACAAGATTCTGCCTGCAAACAGGCAATAGGGTTCACACTGTTTTCTACAGGCAGATGAAAGCTGAATTTCCTACAATAAATGTACATACCACCGTTCTCTGTTTATTTGGCAAGAAGACTCGGATGGTGCTACTCGTCTTTGAAGACTCTGTGAGTTTGCCATCATCTGAGGCCCGGCGCTGATAGCCAAACTGCTGCACAATCGTTGGGGAGATGCAGCTGGAGCCGTCAAACACAGAGTCCTTGAGTCCAAAACCGTTGCTGATTGTCTTCCAAGCACCCTGTATGTGCTCCATGGATGCAGCTTAAACAATGAAACCTGGTAAAAAGACACATAACTGTAATTCTAAAATGAAAGTACTTAACCTAGGAACACAATATAAAGAGATTATGAAGATAGGGCTATATGTGATTTTATAATTTATAAACAAATTAATTAGAAAGGAATTCCCAAAAAATATTTCATACAGAAACCAAAAATAAGAGAAATGGGAACCAGAAGTCAAAAGACTTGTTTTTGAAACGAGGTCTCAGTAAATAGTTCAGACTAGCCTTGAACTCACCACGGCCTTGAACCCACAGGTAACCTCTTGCCTCAGTCTTCAAAGTGCTCAATTTACAGGTCTATGCCACCATGCCCAGCTAAAAAACTTATTAAAGAAACAAAATATTTCTAGGATGTGTTATTTTACATATGAACTATTTCATTTAATTTTTATAAACACATCAAAAAATCTCCTTCGACCACTTTTCCTTTCCTTACTTAGGACTAAACCTAGGACCTTCACTGGTGAGATATATCCCCAGTCTCTTCTTTTGAAAGTTTTTATATTTTTGAGACTAGCTCTATTTAAATCTTTAAGCTCTCCAGTCTGGTCTCAAACTTGCTATCCTTCTACCTCAGCTACCCAGACTGCTGGGATTACAGGTGTACGTACCACCACGTCTGGCTCACATTTTTTTTTTTTTAAATCAGTACCAGGGATCGAACTCATGATGGTGCGCTTGCAAGGCAGGCGCTTATGCCGCTGAGCTAAATCCCCAGCCATCACATTCTTCTTTAAACCATCCTACTTACCTGACAAAACCCAGGAAACAGGTAACATAACCAGATTCCGTATCTGCTTAAAGTCTACTAATTTGCCACTATCAGTTCTGGTGTAGAAGCAAAGCTTATTTACAGTCAAAAGAAAGGAGAAACAGTCACCTAACTCCAAATAACCAAATGTTTTAATGAGGCACTAAGACAACTGCTTATGAATGACATAAAGTCAGTCAGATACTCTGTATCAGATGTCAGGACCAACAAGGCCCTAATGTTGGCTCCGAAGTCAGCAGAACTAAATGGCTTATTTCCTCTTTTGGAAAACTATGAGGCTGGTAAAGTCTCCTTCTCAAGCCTCCTTCAGAAACTTATTTAGTCTTATTAGCATCATCTACCTTTGACTAGCAAACACCAGTCTACAGCAGTGCACACAGCACACATTCTTCCCTATTATGCAACGCAGCCCTTACAGGGATCTCCAGGTAGGTACTGCATTCCCAATAAAGCCAAGGAAATTCGCACACCCAGCTTGTAAGTGGCAGAACTAGGATTCAGAACCAGGGTGCTCTACACAAAGGCTTTGCTTCCCACATTTAGCAATGACACCAGAGTCATTTGGTCAGAGCTGAGGCAACCGAGAACTACAGATTAGAAACCTCATTTTCACTCAAAAGATCCTGTACGAATACCCACTATGTGGTAAACTCTCAAATCAGGAAAGGTTGAGTATTAAGAACACCCCTCCCAACAAAGCAACCCGCTTGTCTTCCTAGCCATGGCTCGAGCAAGCAGCGGGCAACCCAGGGTGAGAACCACCCAGCGTCTCCCGAGATCCCACCATGTTGGAACTTAGGGCGCTGGGCAACAAAACAACCCACCTACCTCCCTGGTAAGCAGCCGTGAGCTTACTGGAGCCTGAGAATCAAAACATCCCATCCTTCCCCCACCCCCATTAGCAAGTAGGAGCCAGAGGTCTGAGCATCTCTTGGGAGACTGTATGCAATATACCAAACATGGGGGATTTCCTTCTACCATCTCTTTGAAGGCAAATATTATTATCACTGTTTTGCTTTGTTCTGACTAAATGTATTGCTCTATTCGATATTCTGTTTTGAAAGGTTTTACGATGTTCTGTATTTAGTTTGATTTTGCTATACCTGATTGAAAGGACAACTGTTGTGAAGACAATGAGATATACTATGGTACCTATTACTGTTATTCTGGTAACTTGCTGTGAAGTTCTGTACCAATTTCACTGCATTGTCTCAATTGGTTTTGTTCTGTCTTGTTCTGTTGTATTTTACTATCTTTAAAATAATAATAATAATAATAATAAAAGAACATCCCTCCCTATAGCTATGGGTTCCACACTCATGATTCAACCAATCATGACTCAAGAATATTTTTGCATGTGTCCATACTGAATGCATCTTTTCTCTTGTTCCTATTCTCTAAACGATACAGTATAACCACCACCTGTAGGGCAGCTATACTGCACTTTGTATTATGAGTGACCACAGATGAGGGTGTGCACAGGTTCTATGCAAACACAGATGTCACTTTCTACAGGAGTCTTGACCAGTTGCACATTTTGGTATGGAAGGATAATGGGCATGGTCCTGGCACCAGTTCCCAGAAGATAACAAGAGACACCTGAAGCCATCACAGAGCAATCACAGGTCCAGAAACATGACGACAACAAGGGGCTCCTCTTGTGGTCTTGGTACAAGCTTTCTGGAGGATGGTAATAACCACTAACATTTTGAAATGTTCCTAAAGACTGATTTCTAGGAATTTACCTACAGAAACATAAAGACTATAAAGATACAAACATGGTAAAAGTATCAACTGCAGGATGGTTCATACTGGGGAAATGAACAAATGCCCAACAACAGGTAAATAAATAAATCATCATAACACGTATATAAGAAGTAAATTCACATACAGAAATGGAAAGATACTTAAAACAAAAATAAAGCAGTCAGAACCTTCCTCCTTTACACTAACCTAAAAAAGGGAGGGCAATCTAACTCATAAAGGAATCAGAAAAATCTAGAGTTCTAAACAAAGTGTTAAAAGTGATTATCTCAGCGGAACTGTGAGGAATTATTTTATATATGTATATAGTCTACTTAACATTTTTTTTAATAATTTACTATTACTACATTACAACCTTCTATACTTTATTTCTATAAAGGAAGAACAAGAAGACAAAACCCCAAGCTGTCTCCTGTCTCTACTACCTAGGCAACCAGAGCAATCTCATGGTTTTGCTCCCTGTTTAAAATGCAGAATAAAACCTAACTGCCTTAATGAGGCTGGCAAGAGCTTTCAGAAGATACCAGTCTTCACATCCCAAGATTTCTCAACTTCTTGTTCCCTTTACCTGAAAAGCTACAACTCCCAGAAACAGGTAAGATAACCTGGGCAAAATGGAGCAATCTACTCTTGGTAGGCTGAGGTAGGAGGACCACAAGTTTAAGCTCAGTCTGGGCAACTTAAAAGACAGGAAGACCATCTCAAGATTAAATTAAAATGGACTAGTTCAGTGTGAAGGTTCAATCAAAGGATAGGGAACAGGGGAAGGAGGAAGGAAAAGAAAAAAGTTATGGTGGCCTTTTCAAATTGTTGCCATACGGGGTCCGGGATTTAGCTCAGTGGCTTAAGTGCCTGCCTGGCAAGCATGAGGTCGTGAGTTCGATCCCCGGTACCAAAAAAAAAAAAAAAAAAGCTATATTCCAAATTGTTGCCATTCAAAAAACATCTCTTAAGTAAAAATTGTCCTAACCACCCTAGCCAAACCAGCCTGTTCTTCTTCAGTCAAATACTACTGTTTTACTTTCAACGTGGTACTTTCTACATTAGATTACTCTCAAAATTTACAAATTTTGGGTGATCACCATCCTTCAGCTCCATAAGGGTAGGATTCTACCAATCCATTCACAGCTATGTTTTTAGTATTTAATACAATACTTGTAACACAAAGGCACTAAACTATTACACGAATTCAGCTAGAAACCAGAATACTATTTTTTAAAACAAAGTGATTTTTAAGTAGAAAAGATATGTCAAGAACAACTATGTATGAATTCCATCTCTATATGCAGTGCCTCTTTTAAATATATCAGCAAAAACAAACTATAGTAAATTTCATTTTACATTTAGTTGCAGGAGAACACTGGATTAGAATCTACTGGTAAGGGAAGAACATGGAGAGAATTTTTGCAATTTTGGAAAGAAGCTTTTAAATACTCCAAACAAGAGCCTAAAATCTGAGTTTGTATAATTAGTGCTAGAAAGTATCTCCTTCCACCCTCCATGGATGATTCCAACTTTAAAAGTTTAAAGGCAGCTGGATGTGATGATCCACTCCGGTAATCCTGGCTACTCAGGAGACAGAGGCAATAGGATTCCAAATTCAAGGCCAGCCTGGGCAATTTAGTGAGAGCCTGTCTCAAAATTAAAAGGTGTGGGGATGTAGTTCATTCGTAGTGTTGGCTTAGCAGAGATGAGGCCCCAAGTTACCTTCAATACTGTTTTTTTTTTTTTTAAACAGACAGCTTAAAAGTTAAAATTGAAAACAAGCCAATGATTCAACAATAACAACACACCCTACAGGGTAAAGAATGCACTTAAAAGATTTAAACATCTAAGAACAGTAATTTTGTGGCAAATTCTAAGTCTTGTTAAAAAATACAGTGCTGGCATTCAGTAGAGAACATAATACAATAACTTTTAGTAAAAATGACATGAAAAAATATACTTCAACTTCAACTATATGCTGCAGTGTTCCTTAATCAAATTTACTAAAAGAAGTTAGAAACAAGTACCTTCTAAAAGAAAATTACATAGCAGTAACATACTTCAATCTTTAATGGAGATTTTTAGAAAACACGCTGCCACTACTCTGAAATGTAAGCAATACAAGTCTTGCTTCTGACACCGTGATCCCACTGCAATCTGTTGACTATATGTTCTGACTATATGTTCTAAAAGGCATGCACACAAACTGGGTGTGGTGGCACACACCTCTAATCCCAGCACTACAGAGCTGAGGTCAGCCTGGGCTGCATAGTGAGTTTAAGGGCAGCCTAAACTGCACAGCAAGACTCTATCTTTAAAAAAAAAAAAAAGTGGGGCTGGGAATATAGCTCATTGGCACAGCACCTGCCTGGCAAGCATGAGGTCCTGAGTTCAATTTCCAGTACAAAAAAAAAAAGCCAGGTATGATGATGCATGTCTGTAATCCCAGCATTTGGGAGGAGGATCACTACAAATTCAAGAAGTTTGACCTGCAAAGTGAGACCCTGTCTCAAAAGTCCAAAAACATCCACACAAGAACAATGAAACTACATAGGCCAAATCAGCTTTTGCTTGTGAAAAGTGTTTCACAGTTTCATAGAAAAGAGAACTACAAATAAAAACCTAAATACTATTCTGTTTTTAATTTCAGATTTGTAAAATTTAAGGCTGAAAACATCCGCCTTCAGCTTTTGGGAAAATCTAACTTTTCATACACTGATAAAAGTGTAAATCATAACAATCTAACAATTTAAAAGTGTCTATAACCAAAAAAATAATTTTAAGTGTCTGCAAACTAAAGATTTAATTTCACATATCATTTAGACAGCAAAGCTAGGTAACAATATTACAGTCAGACAGGGTTAGGCCCTGAGGTGAGTCAATACAGAGGATAAAAACACATTACAACTGTGGCCAGAGGTGCATCTATTAGAGGCCATGCTTCAAGATAGACAAAATGACCAGGTCTACATGCCTCCCTAAGAAATAAACAATAAATTAACATCAGTTAGCCTGGTGGCTGACCAAGACCTCCTGATTCATTTCTTCCTAAAATGGTCCTTGTTCTCTCCATCTACCCTTATAATCTGTTGACTAAATGCTATGTGACTTGCTTCCCCACTGGATCAATATTACCTAAGCAGCTATATTTATAATCTTTTGGTTGATCATAGGATCATATCTCACCTTATAATTACCTTGTGATTTCATACCTACCTCATGATTTTGCTCTATAAAATTTCCTCTGTAAAATGAGGTCCACAGAAACCTATTTTTCAGGCCTCCTCCTGTCTCTCATGAGCTATCTTTCAATAAATACTTCCTACTTTTAACCAAAGAATTCATTCTTTGGTTTTAGAGAACATGAACTTGGAGTAGCTGACATTTAGCAGGTAGGGAATTACATGTATTTCTCCTACATCAATTTGACAACCTATCCTATAGAAGACAAAACACCCAGCACTATCCAAACACACAGGTGTACTCCTGCAGCACTGTTGGCAGTATCATCAACCTACCAACTGGGGCTCAAAGCCATGGAACTCATACTGGGACAATTGAAACAAGACTGGTGCTGGAAGGAAGGAAGGAAGGAAGGAAGGAAGGAAGGAAGGAAGGAAGGAAGGAAGGAAGGAAACGCTCCTGGAAAAAATAAAAATTAAAAAAAAACACAACTTTTGGAAAGGATGCTTTCTCTTAACACCTAGCTCAAAGTCTGTTTGATCTTTACTGCTCAACCTGTACTGTACATTGTACTGTGTGTTTTCCAAATGGATGATTGAGGCTAGTAACATTGCCAATACCTCTAAAAATACTTCAAAGGACTGTATATGTTGTGTAATACCAAAAACAGACCAATAATTAAAAGATATATTTGCAATGTTCATTTATTGGCATTTATCCAATTACATTAAAAAAAAAAAAAAACCACGGGAGTAACTGCTAACTACCAGACAGCCACCTACTCACCATCTGTCAATCATGAGTTTGTATAAATTCCTCTGAATCTGTTTCAAGATAGCATCTTAATATAGTGCAGGCTGGCCTTAAATTCACTTATGTAGTCCAGGTTGGCCTTGAACTATCAACAGTCCTCCTGCTTCAGCCACCCTTGTGCTGAGAAAGCTAGGATAACAGGTGTGTGCCACCATACCCAGCACCACATCATTTCTGAGGGTTGCAAGTCCCACAGGTCTACCAATGCCTGCATTTTATTGGTTTTATGCTTCATTCTGTCAAGGAATTTGAGGGTACAGTCTGCTTTAAGCATATAATTCATGGTTTTATGGAATAAATTCTTTTCATTAACTACTTTTTACATCAAATGTCCATTTCTGTTCTCATAGTTTACTTGTCATGATCTTGCAATCTCATTTATTTGCTGCATAAATTTTCCTTTTAGAAAGTTAGATGAGCTGAGCATGGTAGCACATGTCTGTAATTCCAGCACTCAGCAGGCTTGGGGTAGGAGGATTGCTGCAAGTTGCAGGCCAGTCTAGGATACATACAGATTCATACATATACACATATATTTCCCTCTTCAAGGCCACCCTGACTTGCATAGCAAGTCCCTGTCTCAAAAGAAAAGTTAGATGGAACCTTTCCTATATTCAGGTTAAAAGACAGGCTTATCAGTTTTAAATAATACTGAGGTCATGTGAACAACTAGAGCAGAAACAAAAACACATGGCTCAGTAGTCTGCAGCACCAGGATGCATGACATGTGGCCAGGTCCCCAGCCAACTCAACATAGCTCTACTGTCCAAGCCACCTCAGTTGCCTTCTTGGACCCTTCCTGTAGAGTAACTAAGTGAGCACCAATTATGGTTTCAACAGCAAGGATATGTGCCTTCTTCATAGCCAGCATCTTCAGGGAAAAGACTCCAAAAATTCAAGTCTCTCCTTCCCTAAAATATAACTCAGAGCTACAGGTTAGTATCTACAGAACCTTTAAAGTCTTACACACTTAAGAGGCAGGGCTTTTTGAAGCTGGCTGGATCTAGAGTGTGCGATGATGTAAATAAGAGTGTTATGCTAAATAAGTCCACTGCCTGTAATTAACATAGTCCTGCATGTGGCTGAGTGGATTTACTGGAGACAGAAGTCCCTCCAGGTGTGGGGGATACCACCAAATGGCTTGTAGACTGGATGGGATAAGAGAGAAGGCAGGCTGCTATTGCTGCTGCTTCACTGTCTCCTGTCCTGGCTGCTTCACTGCCTCTCTGCCTTGCCATGCCTTGGAGCCAGCTGACTATGGACTGAAAACCTCTACAAACTGTGAGCTACAATAAACCTTTCCTCTATTAACTTTGGGTTTTAGGTATCCTGTCTCAGCAACAAGAAAGTAACTAAGATACTCAGCTTTTTTATTTTTTTAACTGAGACAGGTGATCAGATTTCTTAAAAAATAAGAACAGAACATAATACACATAATAAAAGTGCTACTTTGATTCAGATTCACAAGTACTAAAAATGCATCTCAGCATAGATCACTGCTAAGTGTGCACATTAAAGCCCAAATCTCTAGAAGAGTTTGCATCAATTTCTCCAAATGCATTTATCCACACAAATACATCTATCTTGTACTTGAATAGCCAATGTTTTAAAGGATTCATCTAGTCCTACATTATCCTCAATCCTACCACTGAACTCTTTCCATCTGTGTGATAACTGTCTCATATATGTCACCTTTAAAAGAAGCCATTTTGCCAGGGATATAGCTCAGTGGCACAAGTGCCTGCCTGGCAAGCACAAGTTCCTGAATTCAAAAAAAAAGAAGCCATTTCTACTTCAGGTAATTTTAGTTTTGTTTTATTGCTGTATTGACTCAAAAGTTCAATATATTAAATTTGCATTATATTTGCAGTAACCTATTTATTATGTGACCTTGTTTATCATTCAAATTTCTAAAGTAGAAGATACCTACTTATCCATCATGGTAGTTAGTTATAATTCCTGCTGATTTTTTTTTTTAATTTTAAAGAGAATAAAACAAAAGAGGGCAGAACAAAGCAGATCAGAACAGAACAACATAAGCAACATAGCACTTTACAGTAAGACAACCGGACATTAACAGTAGCTATCAAAATATCTCTTTCTCTGCTATAGTTGAGCATAGTTTCAGATACAATAATATCAAACATAACACAATAGTATAAAACCATTCAAGAGAATGAAAGAACTACAGGACATTCTGAACCAAATAACAGAGAATAATCAACAGTACTATAATATCTCATTTTCAATAAAAAATTTTTTATACTATCACATATATTAAAATCCCAATAAGACACAACATGATAGAACCAATGGTAATAGCAGAATAGAAGCATGGTAGGACTTCTAAGCAAGATGATATTAAATCAGCAATGGCTACCATTTGGTTTTCTTCAAAACAGCTGTTCCTACCATCACGCATAATAAAGTCAAACAAAGCAGAAAAAAACCATTCCAACTGATGAATGAAAACATTGAAAGGCTTCAAAGCAAAGAAATGGGAAATCATCATTACCATAAAATCTTATATACTCTTACCAACTCTCATACCAGAGAGACTATACAGCATTTACACATGTGAGTTTGGTTTATTTTGCTTAAGAGTACGGTATCAAGTTGTGTCCCTTTATTTATAAATATCTCAATGTGATCATTCTTTATAGCTGAGTAGTACTCCATTGTATAAAAATGCCACAACTTTTTTATCCATTCCTCAGTTGATGGGCACTTAGGTTGTTTCCAAGATCTGGCTATTACAAATTGTGCTGCTATAAACATGGGTGAACATATATCACTGTGGTATGATGTTTTCAGTTCTTCTGGGAATATGCCTAGAAGTGGAATAGCTGGGTCAAATGGGACTTCCAAACCCAGGTTTTTGAACAATCTCCAGACTGACCTCCAGACCAACAGTGGTTGCACCAGTCTACACTCCCACCAACAGTGCAGAAGAGTTCCTTTTTCACCACAGCCTTTCCAGCATTTGTTGTTGGTAGTTTTTTTTATCTTGGCTATTCTTTCTGGGGTGAGATGGAATCTCAGTGTGGTTTTAATTTGCATTTCTCTAATGACTAATGATGATGAACATTTTTTCATGTATTTATTTGCCATTCGTATTTCTTCATCTGAGAACTGTGTATTCATTTCAGATGCCAATTTTTGGATTGGGTCTTTGAATTTCAAGGGTCTGATTTTTTTTTTTTTTTTTTTTTTTTTTTTTTT
>PVJX010006660.1:0-76120 GCA_004027295.1 Dolichotis patagonum
CCCATGTTTATAGCAGCACAATTTGTAATAAGCAGATCTTGGAAACAAACTAAGTGCCCATCAACTGAGGAATGGATAAAAAAGTTGTGGCATTTGTATACAATGGAGTGCTACTCAGCTATAAAGAATGATCACATCAAGATATTTATAAATAAATGGACATGACTTGAGACCATTCTCTTAAGTGAAATAAACCAAACTCACAAGGGTAAATACCATATAGTCTGCCTAGTATGAGATTTGATAAGAGTATATAGGACTGTATGGTAAGCATGAGTCCCCATCTCATAGCTTTGAAGTCTTTCAAAGTTTTCAGTCATCAGTTGGAATGGTTTTATCCGTTTTGTTTGACTATATCATGCGTGATGATATGAACAGCTGTTGTGAAGAAAACAAAACATTATGACAGCTATTGCTGATTTAATATCATCCTTCTTAGAAGTCCTACCATGCTTCTTTTGTTCTACTACCATTGGTTCTATCTATCACATTTTGTCTTATTGGAATTTGAATATGTGTGCTAGTTCAAACAAAATTTTTTTATCAAAAATGAGATATTATAGTACCCATTGATCATTTTCTGTTATTTGGTTCAGAAAGCCCTGTAATTCTTTCACTGTATGCATGGCTTTATAGTATTGTGTTATGTTTGATATTGTTGTATTTGAAACTATGCTCAACTATAGCAGAGTAAGTGATATGGTGTTAGCTACTGTTGATGTCCAGTTGTCTTAATGTAAAGTACTGTGTTGCCTATGTTGTCCTGTTCTGATCTGCTCTGTACTGCCCTCTTTTGTTTTATTCTCTTTCAAATAAAAATTTTTAAAAAATGAATTTATATAACAGTTTTAGGTGTATGACTGTTTTCTCTGTATTGGTTCTTCCTATATAGATAAGGGTTATCTTCCCATTTTCCTTTTGAATCTTCTTTTCAGAATACTATAGATTTCAGTGTAAAGATATTTTACTTTCTTTGTTTGTTGATTCCTAAATATATCAACTTTATGCTATCATGAAAAGTATGTTTTCACCACTTTCTTTTTCAATGTGTTTGTTATATTTTTATAGGAATGCTACTGGTTTTTGTGTGTTGATTTTGTATCCAGCTAGATGACTGAATTTGGCTGTTAAACCTAGAAGTCCTTTAGTGGAGGTTTTGTGTTTTTCTTTGTATCTTGTTATACAAAGTACCTTGTTATCTGCAAATTATTTACTTCTTTTTTTCTTCCTGTATTTATTTTATTTCTTTCTCTGGTCTAATTGATCTGTATAATGTTTCCAGATCTATATTGAATAGAAGTGCTGATAGTGGACATCTTCTTGTTGCTGATTTTAGAATAAAAGCTTTTAGTTTCTGATCACTTAGTGTGATGTTGGCTGTTGGTTTGACATAGAGAGATTTCATCAGATTGAGATAAAAACGATCTATTCTAATTTTCTGATTTTCAGTAGTATTTTTTATAATGGATGGATGTTAGACTTTATAAAATGTTTTTTTCTCTGTCCATAGGATGATCATGTGATTTTTATCTTTGACCCTGTTGATATAGTATATTGCATTCATTGATTTATATATGCTGAACCATTCCTGCACCCCTGGGATAAATCCTACTTGATCATTTTGTTCAGTTACTTCTTTGTTATCTCAAACAAAATACCCAACACTCAAAGTTAAGGGAAGAAAGGTTTATTTAGCTCATGGTTTGTAGAAGTTTCAGCCCATAATAGGCTGGCTCCAATGCATGGTGGCCTGTGGCAGAGGAGCAACAGTTTATGGCACCAAAAGAGAGCAAAAGCAACAAGGAAGGGATCAGAAAAGTAAGCTTTTTTTCTGTCCCTTTATTATATGCAGGCTACCTGCCATAGAGCAAGTGTAGTGCTCAAACCCATAAACCCAGCATTGGACCAAGAATCAATCCCAAACTCTAGATTTATTCACCTATGAAAGCCTCCCCCTTATGACTGTATAAGGCTTTTGGGGGATATCTAGACACAAATCATAACAGTCATGGTGTATACTCTTCTGTATGATTTGCTGAATTCTCTTTGCTGGTACCTTATTGAAAAATTTTGCAACTATATTAAGTAGGATATTGGCCTATAGCTTTCTTTTTTGTTTGGATTCTTCTCTGGTTTTAGTGTCTGTGTAATACTTGCTTTTACAAATGATGTTGGAAGTATCAATTCCCTTATAATTTCTTTAAGGAATGTGAGTACTTTTGGTGGATTAACTATTGATCAATTCCTAACACCCAGCTGAGCTGAATCAATGTGATTCTGGGTGTGGAAGTCCTGCCTTGGAATTGTTGCCAACAGTATAAAAAAACTGGAGGGAAAAATGTTATGCTGTTGATTCACCTGGTGAAGTTTGCAGCGCTGATTTTTCTGATATGAACTCAGCTGGTCTCATCATTAGATGAGTTTGGGTCCTTGCTATTACTGTGGATGACTGCGGTTCTCTTTGGGGGATCTCTGGTCCTTACCTTGAGTGTTGCTTCCTGGCTCCTGTGCAGATCTCTCAGCCTTCTGGCACAGACCCTTCATGCTGCTGGCACAGACTGTCCAGCTTCCACCACTGGACTTTGGGTTTTATTAATGAAGATACTTGCTACAGACTTGCATGTAGCATTATTGTGGGCACTGGGCTTCCAGATAAACTTATGGAGGATGTTGCTATGGGCTCTAGGTCTTCAGCTGGACACGAGCAGGACATTGTCTTGGGATCCAGGGTCTTAGTCAAATTCTTTGGGCCTCTATTGCATGGCCAGATCACTTGAACTTTTCTGTATTTGACTCTTTTGGTGAATATTATTTAAAAATCCTATAAATTGTGTGTCCTGAATTAAATTTATTCTCTTGCAAGCCCTGACTTCAACAACAGTAATGGCATTAGATATTCTCTAAATTTCTTGTAGAATTCGGCAGTGATCCCATCAGTACCTGGGTTTTTCTTTGTTGGTATGTTTTTAATTACACTTTCAATTTCATTGACTGATATTGGGTTATTTAAAATATTTTTTTATCTTCTCGATTCAGCTTTGATAATTTGTATGTATCTAGCAATCTGTCCATCTCTCTTGTGGTTTTCATCTTCAATAAAGAATTGGTTATCTTATGGTTTTCTGCAGGAACTTATTTCAATTTTGTAATTCCTAATCTCATAGATTTTTGTATTTTCTTTCATTTTTTGGTAAGCTTGGTTAAAGATTTATCAATTTTATTTAATCTTTCAAACAACCAAGTCTTCTGTTCATTTACTCCACATTATTTTCTTAAATTCTGGTGTATTTATTTCTGGTTTGAACTTTATCATTTCTTCCTTTTATGAGCATTTGGCTAGACTTTATATTCTTTTTCTGTAAATTTGAGGTTTGACATTTGGTTGTCTATTTGAGTTTATTTTGTTTTCCTGATGTGAAAATTCACTGATATAAATTTACTTCTTAGGACTGATTTCACTATGACCAATGGGTTCCACTGATATAGGGGAATGAAACTCCCAACCTATGTGTCCGGAATGAGTTCATGTTCTCTAAAATTGAAGAATGAATTTTAGGATGAATGAAGGTTAATGGCAGAAATGTTTACTGAAAGAAAGAAAGCTTCTGTCTGAGGGAGAGACAGAAGGGGTCCTGAGAGGGTTGCCAAAGATTCTGTATTTTCTTGGGATTTTTATAGAGTAAAACCGTGAGTTGAGGTGGGTCTAAATTGGGGAAATCTGAGAACTCACAAGGCACATGGGCTTGAGGTGGGACAGAACTATGGCCAACCAATAAATTTAATTATTTGGGTAAAATTGACTAAATCAGGGACAAATGGGGAAGTGAGCCATGTAGAAAGCAGGCATTCTTTGAGATCAGTGACTCTTCATATAGGGGGTTGGGATGGTGACTCCTGGCTTCTCAAAGTGATCCAGATTTAATCCCTAAGGATTAATGATGTGGTTGCATCTGTTTTGCCTTCTGTCTTGAGATCTGGCCCACAGCAAGAGGTGTATGTCTCCTCCAAGGTCACCAGACATCTATCTGGTCTTCTGTGCCAGCTTCTTGAAGGCCTTAGCCCTGTCTGACTGCCTATAATATTTCTAACTAGCTCAGCTGCCTGTAACACCACTATGTTGTGTCAACATTATCACTTGATTGCTAATACTATTTAATTTCTTCTGGGACCCATTTATTATTGAGAAGAACATTATTTAATTTCCACCTGCTTATGGAATTTTTATGGGGGTGTTTGCCATTGATTTCCAATTGCATTCAACTATGGTCTAACAATATGCAGGAGATAATTTGAATTATTTTGCATTCAGTTAAGCAATTTCTATAAGCCAGAATGTGGTCTACTTTGGACAACATCCCAGCTACACCTGAGAAGAATATGTATTCTGATGTGGAGTGAAACACTCTGTAGACATCTATTAAGTCCATTTATTCTTAGGTTTGGTTCAGATCTGATATTAATTTATAGATTTTTTATCTAATTGAGTTGTCTGTGACAGTGGGACATTGAGGTCCCCTCTAAAATTGTGATAATACTTACTTGATCTTTATATTTATTGATATTTATTTTATATAGATCAGTGCATTAATATTTGATGCATATATTTATACATGTTGTATATTCATCCTGGAGTTTTCCCTTAACAAGTATGTAGTGTTCTTTGTCTCTTTAGATCATTCTTGGCTTAAAATTTACTTTGTTTACAAATTAAATAAATACCCTGCCTTTTTCCAGATTTCTGTTAGATGAAGTATTGTTTTACATGGTTTGACTTTCAGTTTATGATTTCTTTTAAAGTTAAATATGCTTTTTGTATGCAGTACATTGTTGGAACTGTTTCTTGATCTATTTTGCCAATCTGATTTTTTAATCAATGAATTGAGACCATTTACAATGATGGTTATAACTGATATATATTAGTTTATCATTACCATATTAGTTTGCTGTGGTTGGTTCGCTGTCTCTCCTCTCTGTTTAAGTGCTAGGCTTTCCTGGTGGCTTCTTTCTATTAGTGTTCTTGGTGTTGATGTGTTTTTTATCTCTTTGTGAAACGTCCTTAAGAACATTTTGGAGAGTTCATTTGATAGTCATGAATTTCTCCTATTATTCTTTGTCTCAAAAGTATCTTTTTTCTCCATTGATTTTTAAAGATAGTTTTTCATGGTGAATTGGTCTGGTTTGTTTTATTTTAGGGCTTAAAATACTTTACTATTTGATCTTGACTTACATTTTGTGTTCAGAAGTTTGGTGGAATTCTGATGAGCTTTCCGTTTTTAGGCAATTTGTTTCCTTTCTCTAAGTTTTACTATTCTTTCTTCTGCTGGAATTCTGGAATCTTGATTATTATATCCCTTGGTGTAGATTTGATTTGGTCTTGGCTAACTGAATTTCCAGATGCCTCACTTATGTGTATGTCAAAGTGTTTTTTCATGTTGGGGAAGTTTTCTTCCATTGCTCCTGTGGACAATTTTTTATGGTGTTTATGCTGTCTCCTAATTTCTCACTGAATTCAATAAATCTTTTTTTCATTTTAAAGAGGATAACACCAAGAAAAATAAAACAGAATAAAACCAATCAAAATAAACTAGTACAAGTGATTCAAAACCTTACAAAACCTTCAACACTTTACAAAATCAGCAGTAGTTATCATAATGCCTTTTGTTGTCTGCAAAATAGTTGCAAATAACTTCTGACAGTAAAAATCGAACAGAAGAGTAGAAACAATAAAAACAAAATAATGAATGCAATAAAGGGATTCAAATTAAGCTAATAGTAAATCCAAAATGGCTACCATAATATGTCTTGCTATCTTTTAAAATAGCTGCTCATGCCATCAGATTTAACATAATCAAACAAAACAAAAGAGAATGAAACCCAACCCAAGAAAATAATGAAAATGATATGGTTTCAATGATGAAAATGATATGGATCACCTCCTGATGAGGCCTGGTTATCTCTGAATTTGATAAATTTTATATTCTTCTTTGCATCATCTTACTGCTGTTGTATTGAGTTTTCTTTGCATCATCTTATAGCTGTTGTGTTGAGTTTTTGTGGCCTCTTCGTCTTTTAAAATTTTTTTCATTTGTGGTCACTAACTACAATCCTGTCTTCTAGGTTTGACATTCTTGCCTTCACTTGGTACATTTGGTTGCAAATATTGTCAGTTGAATTTTTAATCTCTTGAATATCTATTTGAATCTCTTTCTGAATTCTATTTCTTTTCTATTTTGAGCATTCATAGTTTTCATTATTTTTCTAAGGTCTTCTTTTTTCTTGCTTTTTTAAAACCTATTTTTACTCTAGATTCACTATGGAAGGCCTTCATTTTTTTTATCAAATTTTTTTATTTAAAGAAGGAAAAGAAAATTTAAAAAAAGACAAAATAGAAAAAATGAGAAAAAATTAGAATACAGAATTCAAAAGAAAAAAATTAACATCATGAAATTGCTAGTTGATACATTACATATTGTCATATTAACAATAGTTGTTAAAGTTACAAAATCAAAGCATCAAAAGCAGCTAGACACTCAAATATTGACAGTAAAAACTCTTCTGTTAAATGATCTAACAAAAGCTGAGTAATATGGTCATCTGTCTTACACACTATACACACAATTATATCCTTTAGAGCACTTTCTTTCCCTTTCACTTTTACAGTATCTGTTATACCTATTACACTTTTATATCTATTATACACTTGGATATCATTATTCTGTCAGTTATTATTTTTTACACTAGAGAAACAATGTGATATTTACTACTGTGAGTCTTGTTTATTTCACTAATGAGGATATTCTCAAGTTGCCTCCATTTACCTATAAAGCCCTCAAGATCATCTTTTTACATCTGAATAGTACTCCATTATATAAAAATACCACATTTCTTTCATCTACTCTGCGGTTGATGGGCATTTTGGTTGTTTCCAAGATTTAGCTACTACAAATTGTGCTGCTATGAACATGGGTGCACGTATATCACCGTGATATGACCTTTTCAGTTTCTCTGGGAAAATACCCAGGAGTGGAATAGCTGGGTTGAATAGAGCTTCCAATACTAGTCTTCTGAGAACTCTCCATACTGATTTCCATAGTGGCTGCACCTGTCTGCACTCCCACCAACAGTGGAGAAGTGTAGTCATCACTTTTTATACTTGAGAGATTGTTTCTAAAATTATTTTCTTTATATATTTTTATATATTCTAAAATTATTTTCTTTTATATATATTTTTTACTTGTGCAGCTATCATTTTACCATTTTCATGTTGGTGATTTCCAGGCTTTTTTCTCTCATTGTTCTCAGTTTTTCCTGGGAGACCTGAAGTTCTGAGGTTGCATTTTGCTTCTGCTTCAAGTCCTTTTGTAATTTTTTTTAATTTTGATTTCCTGATTTGATGCTTGGAAATTGCCTATAGTAGATAATAAAGATAACATTGATCTCAATGTTAAGAGTCAGACAATTGGTCTTTTCTATGGCTGAACTTGACATTTAATCATTAATCATACCCGTGGAAATATTTTTCATTGGTTCCTCATTACTGACAGCCAGTGGGAAGAATCTAGCCTACACACACACACACACACACACACACACACACACACACACACACACACAAACACACAGTAACATACATGGACCTATATATTTACCTTATGAAATTAAGCATAATTTCTGTATTTTAAACACTGTAACTCATGAGAAAATTACATTTATTTTCTGTTTACCAGAGGCTACCAGTGAGGGAAATAGGTATTTCTATTACTAAGACTAATCACTGTCTTACTAGTTTATGCCTATGGTTGTTCCAATCTCATCTCTATATTTTGAGCACTAAACATTAATTTCCATCCTTAATTCCCTAAGATTTTTCCTTAGGTGGCCCATTCCTACTCTAGGGTTGTCACCTTAAGTGTGACTTCTCCAGATATGTCTTCTCTGAGCTTTCCATACTAAGTAGTCACAGTTAATTTCTATTATATTGTCTTATTCTTCATATATCCTTATCCTTATCCTTAGAATAGGGATTCATTCGCATTTAACATATGTTTATTGACAACATGCTATGTCAGGCACTGTCATATAACTGTCAAAATCTGCAAGCATCTTGTATGTTCAATTATCCAATAATCATCTCTCTCTGCAACCGAAAATGTACATTCAATAATGGCAGATTCTTAGTCAATATTGTTTACTGCTCTATTTTCAGTGCCTAGAATAGTGCCTGACATAGCATGTTGTCAATAAACATATGTTAAATGCGAATGAATCCCTATTCTAAGGATAAGAAAGCAACAATTAAATTAAAGAGATAAATTACTTATTAGTATCACCAAAACTCTGACACAGCAGGGACCATATTCCATTTTTCCTGATATTTAGAGAAGTGTTCTTTGCTTTACAGAAGATAATTTGCTAATTACTGGCCTGTGAAACTACTGTGACTTAATTGGCTGTTATTAGTTAATAACCACCCCCTCCCAGTGCTTTGGAATGTATCTATGAGTGGTGGTGCTTGATCAAAGAATAAAGATTCCAGTGTTGGACATAGGTAGAGAAGAATGTGAAAGCATATATTTCTTTCCTTTTCAGATTTCAGTGGTAAGAAATTCTTTCCTGTTTTTCTTTTCTATCAGGGTTCTTCTATCATGACGTCACAGCAGATCTTTCCCACTTCTGAAGCTTAAAATATGTACTGAGAATTTTTTTTCATAGATGGCAAATATTAGCTACTTGAGGTAAACCTTATGATATGCAAGTAGAAGTGAGGCAGCAATGAGAAATGCAAACATTCATTGTGAAAAAATGAAAGAGTGTGATGATTAAACCGAAATGATATAAAAAATCTAACCATTTATCTATGGCTTGAGGCCTCTTTTAGCTTTGGTTACTGCTTCAGATACCAGTTACTTACGCTAATCTTAGCAACGTGATCTCTGAAAAAGATCCCAGTATTGAATGATGAGGTTTGTAAGAAGTTTGTGCATTGAATGAAACCTGTGGGCCTCCCAGATGTGGCGGCTTGACTATAATGTTAGCAATTTGAAAGGCCGAGACAGGAGGATCACAAGTTCAAGTCCAGCCTGGGCAACTTAGTGACTTAGTAAAACCCCTCTCAAAATAAAAATAAAGAGATTCAGTATGGCTGAACAGAGAAGGAGCCATGTTGGAGCTACTCAGAGAAAATCAACTATGAACACAGGTAATCAGAAGAGAGGGAGACAGATACATTCTGGTGCCAAAATCAATCCAAAATAAGAGACTTGTAGATCAAAGAAAACATAGATATCAGCATTTATAAAATGGCAAAACAGCCCATAGGACTGTCACTGAAAGTGCCATCTGCACATGAGAAGTTTCCTAAAAAAAACTGATGGACTGCAATAGTGCAGCCAAATCAAGCCACATGGGATAGATTTGGGATATAAGACCCCTCACCTTTTTTGCCTTATTCCATACAGAGGATGCTGTAGCCTGGCAGCAAATTTTGCTGGCACACAGGGTGAGTGAACTGGAAAATACTACCTCTCCTAAAGGCTACCAGTTATTATTATTATTATTTTTCTTCTTCTTCTTCTTCTTCTTCTTCTTCTTCTTCTTCTTCTTCTTCTTCTTCTTCTTCTTCCTTCTTTCTTTCTTCTTTCTTCTTTCTTCTTCTTTCTTTTTTAGGGGTTGGGGTAGTTGTACCATAACAAGTAAATGGAACCTCTAGCAATGAGTTTAGGAGTTGCAAAGGCAGTGGTAAAAGTAGTGAGTGGAATAGCATGAGTCTTCCTGTCTTGCATCCAGTGGATCAAGAGAGGGACATAAACACAAAAGATTTAAGCACCCCTGGTTACTGCAGATCAAAAAGTGTGAGATCAACACTCCTGCACTGGAAAAGAGGGTAAAGGGGGACCAAGAAGCCTTGAGCTCTCTATGGAAGCAACAAAAATCCCTCTCACACCCTAGCTTGTGTCAAGCAGCATTAGAGGATAGAAACGTGAAAAGAGGAGGTTGTATAAGCCAAGATCATGCCAGTACCCAGCAACAAAATCACTGTACACTTGGTGCAGTTACCCAGAACAATTTTGGGCTCAGAGATGGACACTATCACAGAATTGTGGATACCATGAGAATTTTATACGTATTCTTTTCGTGTGAGTAAACATGGTCTCTATTCTTTCTGGTCCACTCCAGTATTATTGTGTTTTCTTCATTCTTTCTCTCATGTCCTCTTCTACAGTTTCCCTAAATTTGGGTGATCATCTTTTGTCTTTCAACCTTGCTTCTCCTATATTTCGCTTCACTTATCTCTTTATTTTCCCCTGTTTCTCTTAACCTCCATCCACTCACCTGCTAAAATTATTCTATTAAGGGGAAACTCTTGGAATACAAGTTTGTGGTTTATAATAGATTTTGTTATGTAACTGTAGATCTTGCTTCTATGGTAAAGGTAGTGATTGAAACAGAATTGACCCTAGTACCATGACCAGTAGCTTGAGAGAGGGATGCTGATAGGATTTAAGCAGCTCCAAGTGGGAAGTTGGCATGCACCATGCAGGATAGGAGATCGAAGTGGAACCTCGCATTTCTGGGCTGGCTCCACAGCAGTGGCAGTAGCAGTCAGCCTATAGCACCCCACCACACTGTGGCCTGCAACAGCAATGCAAGTGGACAGAGACTTGCAAGTTGAAACAAAACAAAGGAGGTTGTGTAAGGACCAAGAAGAATCAACTGTACATGGAACTTCAAGCAACCTGGGGCTGTCTCTGTCTAAGGGCAGCTCAACAAATGGTACAGCAATGCAGTGACAAACAGGGTAAGGAGTGGGCAATCCATGAAGGGACATGCAGAAAGATACTGGCTGAAGACTCTAGTACTAGCCCCCACACCCAGAAACCTAAATCAATCCTCCATAGAGCACTAATCCTACTGCAGGTTTGGCAGGATTGCCCAGCACAGATCAGGGCTGGGCACCAGAAGAACAGCATCAATATTTATTTGTCTATTTTTATTTTTATGTGGATACTTTTCTAGTTTCTTTTGGTTTGTTTTGATTGCCTCTGCTCTCTCTTTCCTCAAGATTTTTCTTGATTTTTTGATATTTTCAAGTGAGTGAACACTATGTTCAGTCTTTCTGGTTCACTTCAATATTCTTTTGTCTTCTCTTTTCTTCTTTATCTTCTTTACTTTTACCCAATTTCCCAAAGTTTGGGTGAATATCCTTTGTATTCTAGCCCTCCTTCTGCTACATTTCTCTTTATATATCTCTTGGCTTCATCCTCCAACCCTGTAAAGTTCCCCCCACCCACAGGGTAAAGTCACTCAAGTAAGAGAAGATTCATGGCGTACAAGTTGCTGGTTTATGATGGAGTTTGTTATAGAGCTTATAGATTTTGGTACCGTGGTGAAAGATACAACATTGGTAGTTACCACTGTGTCAGTTTCCAGGCTGTGCTTGTTGCTATTGTTATTGCTAATTGCATTACTTTAGTGAAAGTATTATATCTGTTTTAATCAGTTGTTCTTCCTTGTGTGACTGACAACATTCTGATTCTCTGGGGTCATAACCATCACCATAATCCAGTACCAAAGGACTGAGTGCTGAGCTAAATAGGTATCAACTATACAGCCTTAGAAAATTGGAAAGGTAGGACTTTGGAACAGACAAACATCCAAGAGCCAGGTATGCATGTAAGACACATCTGAGGAACAGACATTTTCTTGAGAAGCCTTGATGCTAGTGATACAGTTATCTACTATAGGCCAATGTTAACTTTATTAACTTAATTAACATTGATCTCAAAAGGCAATTGGGGCTAGTGACCAGAAAAACTTAGGAGTGAATTTCCTTCTAAACCTACAAGATAAAGTCAAATCTAGAATTTTATAATCAATTAAAGCCTGTAAGGCCTCATACTCACTCCATCCATCAACATTTATAGTGAATGTTGGTCCATCCATGTCTCTGCAATATCATGTAATAAAGAAAACTGCTGAATTTTGTGTAATCCATCATTTCTGAAACACACTTTATACTGTGAAATACTTTGTATGGAAATATGTGTATGTGCATATACTTGTGTGTGAGTGTGTATGGCTTGTTTATTCATATTTGCGCATTTGTTTTACTGAACAACATCTAATTGATCATACATAAAAAACATGTATGGAAAACAGATGAATTCTGTGTTTGATTATCATTAAAATCTGTTTTATTTTATGTGATGAACAGAATAATTTTCCTTTAAGAGCAGTTCACAGAATGAACTTTAGATCATATGAAAATATTACTTTATCTGGCAAAAAAAGGCTAAGATTGCAGCTCAGATTTTCTTTGTGGGCTCAGATAATAAGCATCCTTAGAACTGGAAGGGAAATCAGAAGACTGGATCAGAGTGATGTTATTGATGGTAGCTTTGAAAAAGGAAGAAAGGACTGCCCACCAAGAAATGTGAAACCTGATAGAAACTAAACGTGATAAGGAAACAATTGTTCCTTGGATTATCAAGAAAGGCAACTGCTGTGAAACCCTTGTCGGACTTGTGACCTGTAGAGCTCTAAAACACTAAACTCAGGGTATTTTAAGCCACTAAGTTTATAGTAGCACTTATGGCAGTAATAGATCACTGGTGGTCCTCAGCTTACCTGTAGGTTGTGCTGTGTGGGAAGAGGAAGTAACACCATATGGAGAGCTCATTGAGTAGACTTTGTTGATATGATATAGAAAATACAGTTCCTTCAGCCACATTAACTGAGTTACAATACTGAAGTTAACCACTTACATTAAGAGTGAATAGAAAGCAAGAGCTAATTGAACTTCATGAGGCAAGGCAATCAAATCACATCGATAAATTAGTTACCAGCATTTTTCATGGGTTCTGTTGAAAGAACATTTAAATTTGCAGAAAGCTTTATCACTTGTGTAGTTCTAAGTCTATAAGGACATAATTATGGATGATACATACACTTATCAGTTTATTTTTGTAACAAGTAGCTTACATCTTGTTTCTTGAAAGGTGGTAGAAATTTTCTAGAAAATTCTACTGGAATTTTCTTTGCAGTAGGCTATTTTATGCAGTCATACAAGTATATAAAAGAACCCTATAAACCTAATCTCAGTAGAGTATGTACTTTGAAAGTTTCCATACCTAATTTATTTTACCCAAACCCACCTTCTCCCAATATATGCTTTGCACGATAAGTACACAGCATTTCAATGATCAATAACATAATTACCAACTTGGGCAATGACTGAGCTTTGACTAGACAGAAGATGTTTGGCCTTTATAACAACTAAATCCATGAACTTGGTCTCATTAGTAACCAGATGAGCTAATAGACACATATTTCTACTTCTGACCAGTCTACCTGACTAGAATTTTTGTATTAAATGTTACGTAATGACTGATCAACCTGACAAAAACTGCTGGAGTTTTGAACTTTTGATAAGGCCCTACTAGCATCACAAGAATTAAGTGTCTAGAACAGTCATTCCATTTACTTTCTCATCACTTTGAAAGAGAATAATCTTTCTTATACCTATATTCCTTTTACCTCATTTGTCAGTGATTTTGTGTTAGTATTTGTATTTTGAGAAGCACATACACAGATGATTTTCAGAGACTGCTTTTCACCACAGTTTAATTAACACTTATTATAGTCTAATCATCTCTCAAATTCAATTTATAAAAGTGAGATTATCTTGATTATTGTCAGGTACATAGGAAAATTATCTCTAAATTCTGAAATTTTTTGTTATCTAATTTTAAACCACCACTTAGCCAACACTGTAGATTTTACAACTTTTTATCTTATAATTTTAAATATATTTTTCTTTTGAAGTATTTATGGCCTATTCACTTCCTGAAATTACTCAGATATATTTGCAGATAGTTATAGTCATGCATAAATTAGGTTGGAGAAAAACTTGATGAATCCAAAGGTAATTGTGTGTGCACAAAACATTTAAATGGAATTTCACAAATCAGTGTGGTTAAGTATCAGATTGGGCTTGCTAAATCTGGACCTGCTTAGACTCCCATGTTAGGTTAGAGACAGTCAGTCTGATGGTGTTTAAACAGTATTAGGTACAGTCAATCTCATGGTATTTAAACTGAATTGTGACTGTTTCTGAGAAAAAGGGTGTAATAGTTTGGATTGAGAATGTCACCCAGAGGCCTCATGTGCTCATAGGCAGGATTTTTAGAAGGTGATTGAATCATGAGGCAATATAACTACCTCAAGTTTAGGCGCTGGATTACTGCCGGGGACCGTGGCTCACAGGCAGCTTGACTTTGAAGGGTATGTCTCATGTCCTGGCTGCTCTCTTCTCTCTCTGCTTTCTGTCCCACATCATGTGAGTAGCTTAGGCCCTTCCACCAAGTTACTTCTGTGTTTCAGCTTGCCAAATATGGAATGAAACTGTTGAAAATGTGTGCCTATATAAACCTTTTCTTTAAGTTTTAGTTGTCAGGTATTTTATTCTATCTATCAGGACAGCAACTAAGACAAATGACATTGAAGTTTAGGGTAAATGAACCTTACCAGCTACATTAAATGAATAGCAATCTAACACAGGGGATTTGAGAGTAAACAACTATAATAAAATGGTATCAAGGAAGAACAAGTAAACTGAAATTTTATTTATGTATGTATGTATGTATGTATTTTTGGGAAGGTACCAGGGATTGAACTCATGACTTTCAGCATGCTTGTGATGCTGAGCTAAATACCTGGCTGAAACTTTAATTAATGTCTAATTTTATAGCAAGCTCTAACTGAACTTATATGATACCATGACATTGATAACATTCATTCATTTATTATTTCAAGAGGAAAAATAGTTATTTGACATTTAGATGTATATCATACATTTGGATATATCATAGTTATATAGATCATCCTGTCAGTCAAGTAACATAAGGGACCCTGTCTGTACAACTGTTACCACTGGCCCACAAGATACACATATAGTTTGCAAAAACTTCATTAAATCCATTTTAATTTTTACTGTTTTCTAGAGCTTACTCTGAACCAGCAGTTTCACATATATTATTTCAATTGGCCATTTAATAGTTCTGTAACTTGGCTATTATCATACAGCCTTGATATATTTTCCTAATATATATTAAAGCAAATATCAGTGAATTTTAATTGAATACACACACTGAAATTCAAGAATTGAATCTTTATTCTGTGACTATGACAAGATTATAGGTAGTGTTGCCCAGCTTTTATTATTTGGAATTGCTTGGTTTGCAAGCAGTTGTTTGACACAAAGAATATAACAAATAATATAATAATGATCAATCTCATAGATAAATTAGTGCTTTTGTGTATCAACCCATCCACATAAAAATCAAGTTTTTAATTGTTAAATTTGTAATCATTAAGTTTTTAATGGTTAAAATGGATTAGTTTTAATCATTAAGATGGATTTCAATCTAGGCTTTGTGTTGAATTCCAATAATCCCAGCACTTGGGACCCTGAGGCAAGAGAATTGCTGCAAGTTTGAGGCCAGCAGGGGTTACATAGTGAGTTCAAGGATAGCCAGAACTGCCTGACAAGACCTTGTCTCAAAAAAAACTTCCACTTAAAAATAACATGGAATTCATGCATGTGTCAAGTATCTACTTATTCAGAACTGTACATCAAACAAATTTTGAGCCATCTGAGAAGAATTCATTTTTTAGATAAAATGATATGCTTACACATATATATTCCTCCAACTTTCTCTGTTGAAACCAAAAATTACATAATGATAAGTTCAACTGCTTACAAGTTTCAGTTATATACTTTGTCTACATTGAGGAACCTAAAAAGTTTGTTATATCATGACTTAGTACCTAGTTCAGTGGTTGTAAACTTTGGCTTAGTACCTAGTTCAGTGGTTGTAAACTTTGGCTACCCACAGTAATCAATAAACAGACTGATGCATTGATATTACTCACAGAATTGCTAATACACTAGGCGTAGAGTAGCCTGAACACCAGGTTGTTTTTCCAGTTTACTAGGTACTTCTAGCATGAACGTAAGCTTAAAACTATGATCTAATTAATTGTTTCACCTGCTCGGTCTTGTACTGCCTAACATATCTCAGTAGTTCCTTAATAATTTGTTTCCTATTTAGTAGATAAGTTCTCAGAGGTTCTCAATTAAAGGGTATTTGGAACTTCCTTCTTGAATATAGATCACCTTCTTGTTTGAATATCTACCAATTTCTTTCTCCCTAACACTAAATCAGTCACTTTGTCACACCATGCTTAGGTAGCAGCAGTAGGTTTTAGAATCTGGGTATTTTCCAGTTTTATATTTTCTAGAATAACATGACTTTTCCTACATTGCCTTATCTCTGGTGAAATCTGACTAGACTGTCAGTCTTGATCATGTTCAATCCAATTTACCACTTAAAATTTGGTTGACATCATCACTATCTAGGTGAGTATGAATTGATTTTTCCAAGTCTAATATTTTACCATCATGTTGCTAGAAATACTATAGCATGGTAGTTGACATATGAGTTCAGGATTAGGCTGTCTGAATTAAAATTATTTCCAAAATTCACTAGTTGTGTAACCTTGGATCACTTGGCTAGCCATTCTTATCCTCAGTTTCCACATCTCTGAAATTGAGATGCTTATAGTTTTAAAGGCTATGATCACCACATAAAATAATATCTTCAAAATATTTTGCAGATGGTTGTATATATGTACTTGCTCAAAATCACATTAGTAACATTGTCTGTTTTGAGATGCTTAAAAATTTGACAACTGATGATTGACATTTTTAAAAAATCAATAACTTGGCAATCAAAACAAAATACTTCAGCAATATTAGATGCCATTGACCTAGAATTCTTCATATTTATATATCACTTGTAACAGTGAGATATGAAGTACTGAATTCCTTAAGTGAAAAGTGGGTAAGGGTTCAGTTTATTTCTAATGCACAGAAAAGTCATTGCACTTGATATCTAGATAATTCTAGGAAACATACTTTATAATTGCTTTATTGCTAGGAGTTTTCAATGAAGTCATAAAATAAAAAAAGATCAGCCTAATTTTCTCAAGATGAATGTATAATGAATACAATTCTTATTTATGGAATATAGCAATAAGACACCTGTTTCCACTGTCTCCTACCCAGTTCAGTGCTGTATAAATGAAAAATGTTTTCTGACATGAACCCAGATTTTGAGGTGTGGTAACATTGTAATGTAAGGACAATTTATCTCAATTTTTAATTTTACCTAATCAGATAATTCTAGACTTTAAGTATAGATCTGCATCCTGCATATCATTTTTATTGTAATCATAGAGATATCCTCTAGGTAGAATTTCTGACCTCGAAAGCCCCACCTAGGTGTTAAGAAATAAGCAAAGGAAAGAAGACTGAAGTAGGTAGAGTTTGTCCCTTGGCTGATTTGTTCAAAACCAGATTTTTACTGTGTTAGCATAACTGGATCTAACATTCAGTCAAGCTTCTCCTCATTCATTTCCTACCATTTGACTTCATTACTTAATCTACGTCAGTACTAAAAGTCTGCCCTACAAGAATACATACAGAATAAATTAAGTGTAAATGAGTCTGCCACTTCTAACATCAGAGATTTGAGCTCCATAATTCAGATAAAAAATTCCGCTTTGGAATTAGTTTCAGAAGTTTAACACTGCTAAGCGATGGAGGAAAGTGTGCTTAAATGTTTAAACATAATTTCAAGCAAACACTGCCTATAATAATTATAAATCATTATGACACCTGCCACTGTGTTTAGTATAAAGATATTTTTTGAGGATGTTATTCTTTTTTGCTCTACAAAAGCCATGAAATATACATTTCTGTCTGGCCTAATCATTAGAAAAAGTTACACTTACTAGCAAAAGAGGCAATATTAATTAGAGATTAAAATATGAGCCTTCTAGTCAAGATTATCTGGAGTTGAATCTAAACTTTATTACTTCCTGTCTCTATGACCTTTGGAAAATTATTTCCTTTCTATTATTCTCATTTCCTGTCTTGTAAATTGAGAGTGAAATAGTACTGTGATTAGGACTAAGTGAAGTTTTACATGAGATACATTTAGAAGTATGCTTAACACAAAAAGGTGAAAGTTCAGTAAATATTACCTATAAGGGCATTGCGATTTTTCTTTGTAAGTACTTCCTTTTTTCCAAAATAAACACTGTATGAATATTTCCTCTATATTTTGCTACCATGAGTTTAAGGCTCACCATGTGATCTACCTAACATAAGGATAAAGTTTTTCACTTCCAGGTTTTGGTTCTTTTTGCACTCTCACTAGTGTTTCCATTTATTTGGCATTGTTAAATAGTTTGAATTTTCATAAATCCATTTTAGAACAAGGTACGTATCAGTTAATGGAACAACTGATAAAATGTTAGGCAAAACTAGCTTAGTTTTAGCTAGTATAAAGAATAAAAAGTTTTTGTAAAAAATCCCCTTTAAAATATATTGTTGTTCTGATTTTCTGAATTAATTTGTATTTTTCCTATTGATCTGAATTAGTTAAAAATAACATTTTATTATAACAGTTTGAAATCTTGAAAAAGACCGAATAGTATAATGAAATCCATATATCCAGTACCTAGATGTATGTGTTACCATATTTGCTACCTCTTTAGCTTTCCAGATTTCTTTTGATTTGATTGTAGGTACCTTGATATTTCACCCCTAAATAATTCAGCATGCATATCTAAAAAATAAAAATATTTTTGCATTCTAAGCATAGAATTAAAATATCTCACAGAAGTAACAGTATGAATTAAAAATTTTTAAAAGAATCTGAGCTCCTTGAAGGGCCAAGATAATAGCTTCTTCTACTTTTCATAGCAATGAATGCCACAGATATGGCTATATGTTCTTAGATAATCCTTTGAGTTGACTAGTCAATTAATTACTCCATGAAATTTTATTGTATTTTTTCATTTCTTCCCTCTGGAGCACAGTAGTTATAAAACCCATCTCTGTTGCTTTTGTTCCATCTTCCCTGTTGTTTTCCCAAGACATCAAGAAATAGAGAAAAAAGAATAGAGAGAAATTAAATTTTTCTCTCCCTGTGCAAATCCATACAGGTCTCCCCTGTCTCATAATACCTTGCACCTCAAGGCAATATCCTAAACTTTCTCCACTGGCAAACATCACTGGCTTCTCTTTTCTAACAAAATGGTAGTTAATATTTATTAAACAATCGAATATTCACTGATGATGGTTGTGGTATGTACCCAGAGTTGTCTTAATCATACAGTTGTAATACATTGTATGATTAATAATTAAAATAGCTAGCATATCAAGTCTATTAATACTTTTGAATCTAAGAACAAATATATGACATCACTTTCCTATATAGAGTATCTTTATTTCCTTCTTTGTAGTTATTTTATTCTTTCATCAGTTTGAAATATTTAATAATTTCATTATTAAAATGAAATATTAGAAATATTATAGAAATATTATATTAAACTTCTTAAAATTTTATTAGAAATGGCCAATGTATTTCCCATTTAAACCTATGACTATTCCTTTTATTTTTTATTTTGCGTATTCCTTTTAAACATACATGATTTAATTGCATTATTCTCTTTTGAGGAAACTTATATCAAAACTCTGCTCTCAGAGAGATCAAAGTCCACAAAATACTTTAACACATGGAAAATATGCCTATTTATTTAATAACAGCTTTCATCAATGTTTCCTACAGTTCATTCTGTCTTGATTGTATTCTCCCATTTATTAAAGTTTAAATTTTGAATCAAACATTTAGTGTTGGACAAGCATCAAATGTTAAAATAGAATGGGCTCTGTCATGCCCCAACAAGCACTGTACTGCTCTTGTTCCCATGCTGGTGGTTACTGACAAGACTTCTGTCACTTTTTGCTATTATAGGCTCTGTTACTACTGCCAGGAAAAAGAGACTGGCATTTTGGCAGTTGTTTTTTGCCAGGTTCTAAACTTTCTCGTAGGTTTTACAACTTATCAACATGTAGATTTTAGGGGTGCGATTTCACATGTCAGGTGTTGACTTGGTCATAATTGAAAAATACATTCTGGCCAAACATTTTCCCACTTTCCCCATAAAGAGTATCTTTATTTTCTTTGTATTTTATTGTTTCATCATTTTGAAAACTTTTAAATAATTTTCTGCATATTAGCGATACGAAACCTCTTGTCTTTTTGTTTACCAATTCTTTGTCTGATTTAACACTTTCTGGGTAGGAAGCCCATATTTCACACATTGAAATTTGATGCACAGTAATAATGTTCATAATCAATGACATGGATTATGTTAAAAGCATTTCTAGACTTGATCACAATACAACAGTAAGAACTTACAAATTCAGTTTTACAGATGAAAAGCATATTTTTTTGTGACAGGATCTCACTTTGTATTTCAGTTTGCTTTTGAACTATGTAACACATGTTGGCCTCAAACTCGCAGCAATCTTCCTGCCTCAGCCTCAGCAGTGTTTCATTAAAAATGAAAAACACTGTTAATTTCATAAGTTCATGTGTGATATATACTGCCTCCTAACCTGTCTAAATTAAGTATTTTATGGATTAAAATTTGGCAAAAAGCATCTAACCACAAGCCAGGAGACTGTTTTAGAAAGAGCTTTAAGAACTGAATGAATGACAACAAATATAATTTAGAATAAGATTGATCTATAGATTTTATTTGTAAATTGTTACCATTGAATGAACCTGTATTCCCAGGTCTCTATTATTTGTGTATCCCTGTGGATCAAAGTCTCTACCAGATAAATAATAGTCAATTGACAGTTTCAAGTCACAAATATTACTGTCTTCTCACAGCTTACTGAAGAAAAGGCATTGCAGTGAATTGTGAGTGTACATTCACATGTATTTTCATCTCTGGTATAGTTTAAGGATCTTAACTCTTGTACTGAAAACTATCCTTCTATTAATTATGGTACTATTGGTATACTAAGGATATTGAAAAAAATAGTTAAGTGAAAAAATAAGATCTGTCACATGTAATGAATTTTGAAACAGAACTATCTTAGATATATACAAAGAGTATGAATGGTAATTTTTAGACAGTGTTCTCACCAGTAATTGCATGGAAAATTGATAAGCAGTATTTTCTAGTGAAAAATTAGAATATCCCAAGGAAATATATATTTGTATTTGACAGTGTCAGAACTTTCCCTTCTCCTATCTTAAAATGTATTAAGTGTTCGCTTTAAACACCACCACATTACCTTCCTCCTTCCTTCCACCAATCTCCATTTTATCTACCCTCTTCTCTGATTACATTTAATTTAACCCAATTCCTACCACTGACTCAAATGGAAAATATGCAGAACTGCTGGTTATAAAATAGGCATGTGACAGAATTCACTTGGAAGCCAGAGGTCTAATTTAGCGCTAATGATAGCCTGCAAGGGCTATCAATCATTTTAAAGAATTCCTATGCCACAAAATACAATGGTTTCAAAAGCAAAGGAAGAAATGCAAAAAATTAAAAATGAGAAAATCAATAATTATCAGTTTCTAGAAATGGATTTGGTAACACTATTGAAAAAATATTCTAAAACGATACTAACAACTTGATTGTTCTCAATTTAAATAACACCTTTTCCTTTTTACTGAAATTTCCCAACTGTTATCTCACTTAATACCCCAAAGAACCTTATAAAGTAGATATGGCATGAAGGAATTATCACTTCCTATTTAACCAATGAGAGAACAAAAGCATTATGACAACTTAATGACAGAATCTAGACTATAATTTATACCATCTCACTCCTCACTGTTTATCCAGCCATCTAGCCATTCCCTTCTTCCTTCAAATATATCATTTTCAGCCACAGTATATTATAGACTTTAAAAAGAAAGAAAATATATTCTTAATTTTTTATTTTATTTTTCATAAATCTTTTATTTGTAATAGATTCACATCCATAAAATAATTGTATGAAAATTATAGTGAAAACTCACTTATCTTTTACCTAGTATCACCAGTTGTTAATATAGTCCCATGTGTCTAATACAATTGTGTACATGCCAGGTATATGTGTACTTTTCTCTAAACAGTATGAGAGTCAGATGCAGATAGGATACTATACCTTTCAAAAGATTCAAATTATACAGTCTTTTGATTAGAATATTACCTGTGAGCCTATGTCCTTCTCAAGGCTTCACATCAACAAATATTTCTGGTTTCCCATTACTAGTTATTCTGAGTTCAATCATTTGCTTACAGATGTACCTGGCAGATTAGTCAAATAAAAATGCATCTTTTATCCTGCATAATGAATAAGTAATATGTTGGTGATGCTTACAGACTGGTTAAATACCTTGTTTTTCAAAACTTTTTGCTATAATGATATTTTCTGAATCAGCAATTATGATGTTACTTGCAACCTGCCGATTTGTAATTCCTTCTGCATGTGTTAGTTGATATTTTCACATGAAAAGGAGTTTCCCTGTTTTATTTGTAATATTAGACTCAGACTTTCTTTTTCATGCAGTGGTGTCCATTATGAGGTTCACTAGTCCTAAATGTATAATTCAGATAATTATTTTTTATTATTTTAGTCATCTCTACATGTCCAGTTCAGTGGCATTAACAGTCATAATTTTGTGAAATTGTTCCTACCATCCATCTCCAGGAATATTTTGTCTTTTGAAACTGAAATCATCCACCAATTAAACAGTAACTCCCCATTTGCCCCTGCAAACAAACATTCTATATTCTATCTCAATGCATTTGGCAGTTTTATGTACATTTTTTGTACAATACAGTATATGCTCTTTTGAGAATGAGTTATTTCAATTAGCGTGTCTTAAAGGTTTATCCATATTATACTTTGTGCCAGAATTTCCTTCTAAGTTTGAATAATATTTCATTGTATGTATACACTATACTTTGCTATCTATTCTTCCTTCAGTTGACATTTGGGGTGTTTCCCCTTTTGATTATATTTGTTTTGAAATTACTTCAGGTATGCCACTATCAACAATAAACCTTTAATTGAAGTTCAAAATTTCTTTACAGCCATTTTTTCACTTTTTCCTGTAAGATATAGCCAGAGTATGTATAGTCAGAGTATTATGTTGAAAATATCCTTTCTTTCTTTTGACCTATTTGATGCATACTCTGGTGTATTTGCTTCTGTTTATATTAAATATCAAATTTCTCTTAATTTTTTATAATGTATTTGCTTAAATATATAAAACACTAACATAATTTAAAATTTTAATATTATAAGAAGTAAATTCAGAAGATTTATCCCTTTCCATGTCATTTTACTTCATAATATTGTACTCCTTTTATATGAATAATTTATTTCTTTGCATTGTTTTATAACATCTTAAAAAATTCATATAATGCATATTTTAAATTTTTTCCACATTTACCTTTAATTTTTTCATGAACTATATTATAAGGTATTGCATATAAATGTTATATTTGTGGATTATATTACACATATATGTTTATGATATTCATTTTCTTTTGTATTTCAGTTTTTACCTGACAGTACACTTTAATAAATCACTATCAGTTCATCGAATATTTATTTATTTATTTTTGCTCTAGTGGGAATTGACCACAATGCCTTCACTCTGAACTACATCTGCAGTTCTTTTTATCTTTTAAATTTTGAGACAGTGAATTGTCAAGGTGGGGAACGAGTTTTCAATCTTCCTGCATCAGTCTCCAAAAGTTCTGGGATTATGGGTTTTATGACACCAAACCTGGATGAAAATCTCATTTTAAAAAGTTTCATTTGCAAATGATGACAGATTCATGGCATATTACCGAAAAGGTAAGGATTGGCCGGTGTACCATTTCCTGGGTCCTCCAGCAGTGTTAACACCTTACACGATTATAGTTCAATATCGATTCAAAGAAAGTTGACATTAGGGCAATGAATAGAGTTATTGCAATTTCTCTAGTATTTGTGATTGTATGTGCACGCAGCTCTTTGCTGTTTTATTACATAGATAGCCTTAGGTGACCAGCACTACAATCAAGATATTCAAGCATACTATTACCAAAATAATTCTTCAAAGTACCTTTTTATAGTTACACCTATCCCCAGTCTTTGACAACCACTTTATGTGCTCTTTGTGTGTATAATTATTTCACAATTTTACATAAGTTAAATGATGCAATATGAAGCCTTTTGGAGATTAGATTTTTTTCACTCAACAAAATTTCCTTCAAGTTTTTCTAAAGTGTTGTGTAAATTAATAAAAATTTACCTTTTATTGCTGTTCAGTACTGTATAGAATTTCACAACTTTTTTAACCTTTCCCTCATGGAAGGACATTTGGGGGAGTGTCTGGCTTTGGTTATAAATTTAAAAGGCTGCAGTGAACATTTTTGTACAAGTTTCTTCATCTTCATTCATTTTCATAGCCATATAGAACTTCACTGTGTAGATTTCCTATGTTTGGTCATATAGACTTTTTCCAAACTTTCATGTCATAAAATTACATGGGGAGTAATTTGGGAGATAAATATTGAATATTTGAAGATGTGCCTTTAGAAGAAATTCCTAGAAATGAGAATGTTAGGTAAAATGTGTTTAGTTTTAGCTATGTTAGGGCTGTCATGTGCTAAAGGTGATTCACATTGGCTTTCAGGAGTACTACTGAGCCATAAAGAAAGGTAAACTTGAGACATTTATATCTAAATGGATAGACCTTGACAGTACTCTTAGGTGAAATAAATCAGACACATATGTATAAATATAGCATTGTCTCTCTGGTGTGAGAATCAAAGTGTAAATAAGAACCAAAATGTTAACAGATATTGTGAAATAGAAAGTAACCTTTCAAAGGGAAAGGGGAATTGGAAGGGTGTAAGAGAGAAGAAAAAAATGAGGAAAAAGGGTAAAATAGAAATAAATTTCTGTAATTAAGGAAGGCAGGAGGGGTTAAAGAGATGAGAAGGAAAGGGGAAAAAAGGCAGAACGAATATATAACATGTACAAGTACAAATTCTCTATGATAAATGTGATCATTATACATATTTAAATTGTACCAATAAACTGAATTATAAAAAATAGACAATTGCTAAATTTTCAGGAATTTTTTACCTTGTTATTAAGTATGGTCATTAGTTAAAATTAAATCATATAAATATAATTAAAATTATATCCAAGATTAAGGTAATGCATACTGTAAACTCATTATTTCCTAATTCCTTAAATCTACATTTACTTTTATTCATTTTCTTGTAGTTAATCATGTTAGTTGTATTTATATGGTAGAAGAGATATAATATGTAACTGTGTGACTTTTCTCAATTTATATTCAGTGACTTCACATTGGTAATATGATATTGGCCTTAGTGAAACTGTTTTTACCAAGGAAGTTAGCAAATACTATATACTACACATTAAGATTTGTTGATTTTGATTCTGATTTGTTTTCTAGGAGAACCAGCTGTTAGACACTTTCTGAGATACTATGGGCATTTCAAAATTTCCTTAAAGAAATAGTGTCATTCTGTAGTGTTACCAGCATTATATGAGTGTGTTTCACCACAATCTCAGCAGCAGTGTATTATGAAGCATTTGAGTGTTTTCAAACTGAATGAAAAATTATATCTCAAATTATTTTTGATTTGTTATTTCTCTTATTACAAATAAAATTGTTATTTTAAAATATATATTAAGCATTACTTGTATAATATGCAAACTGTCTGTACATGTATGTTCTCCATTTTGTAGTGCAGATTGGCCTTATACTCACTGTGTAGTTCAAGCTGCCTTTAACTTGTGACAATTGTCCTGCCTCAGCCTTTTGAGTGCTCGGATTACAGATATGCATCACCACACCTGGCTTCTCTGTTTTTCTAACACAGTTTTGATTTCTTATTATCCCTTTATGTTGATGCGTCTATCAATATGTTAGATTAACAATTTTGTGATATAGATCACAGTTGTTTTTTTTTCATTTTGGCATTTGTTATGATTTGAAATTTGCTCTTTGAATATAGTTTGTGTTTTTTCCATGAAGAAACTTTTATCAAGTTAATCAAATCAATCTCTTATCACATACATCTGGAATTTGAATCATAGGTATTTTCCCTCAGAGAACAAATGTTTTTAACAAGCGTATTTCACATGATTTTAATTGGGAGCAATAGAACAAGCTCAGTTAAAAAGACATTAGGTGCCTGTTATGTGAAGGATACTGTGATAGCTAAAAAGACAAGATAGATATGGCCTTTTTGATGAGCTCACAATTTTGTGTGGAAAAAAAGCTAGAAATGTGACTTTTATAAATCTAATACTAATCATAATTGACTAGTTTGTTTTCAATATTTCAAACCTAAAACAGGTTTATAATATTACAAATAATTCATTGTACTCTTCTTTGGGACCACCTGCCCAATGACTAAAATGATATTCCATAAGTTTTTCCTCTGTCATCTAACTTTTCTTATCTTTACTTACATATTATTACTTTGTCTCAAATCTCACTGAAAAAATACTATATGTTTAAAAGTATGAGCATTGAATGCATACTACTGTATGTAAAATGCACTTTACCTACTAGTAGTATGACCTTGAGCAGGTTTCTTAAAGTATGCTTCAATTTTATTCATATGGGAAGATTATACTAGTATTATCTGATAGTATTTTTTAACAAGGGTAAAACTAAACATAACAAAACAGAACAGAACAAAGTAGATCAGAAGAAAACGATGTAAGTGACACAGATTTCAAAGCAAGCAAACAGGAAATCTACCATGGCTACCATAATGTCTTTTGTTTTCTTCCAAATAGTTGTCTGTATCTTCAAATACAATCAATTCATCAAAAACAAAACAGTATTAGGCAGATCAGAACAGAGTGGTGAAGGCAATATAGGGCTTCAAAACCAGACAATAGGAAAATCAACGATGGCCGCAATAATGTCTTTTGTTCTCTTCAAATTAGCTGTCCATACCTTCATGTATATTGAAATTAAATGACACAAAACAGACTAAAACCACTCTGAACAAAGAATAATAGCATTATTGGATTTCATAGCATGATTATACAGTATCAGCAATGGATACTATAATGTCTCTTTTTCTTCAAAGTAGCTGTTCATTTCATCATGCCTAATGTAATAGGTTCTCATAAACTGTTTAGGGGAAGTTCTGTGCATGAAAAGCCTCTACATGTATACCTATCCTTTCTGTATTACAAGGAAAAACAAAACTAATTACTACAAAAACACGAAGCAAAAAAGACAAATAAATAACAATAGCAAAGAGCCCAAAACAATGAGGATATAGGCCTTCAAAACAAGGTAGTAGGGGCATAACTAGGGTTATTATTTTACATCATGATCTTCAAGAGTTATTCAGATCACCAGACACTAACATACAAAATTGTTCCAATCCTATGAATGTTAACTGTTCTGTTCCAGGAACTTACATAATTTGTAGCAAAATCATCTTAGCTATCCTAAGTATGCTATACAATTTTATATATTTTTTCTTTCTCCTTCCTTTTCATTTTTCCTTCTTTTCCCTGAGATATTACATTTTCATGTTGAGCAGATTCTTGTCCTTTCACTGTATTTATTGATGATTTTGTATCTTATGTACTCATCATTTCTTACACTAGTGAGACAATACGGTATTTACTCATGTAAGTTTGATTTATTGCACTTATAAGTATGGTCTCCAGTTACATCCATTTATTTATAAATATCTCAATGAGATCATTCTTTATAGGTGTGTAGTACTCTATTATATAAAAATACCACATCTTTTTTTTATCCATTTCTCAGTTCATGGGCATTTAGGTTGTTTCCAAGATCTAGCTATTACAAATTGTGCTGCTATAAACATGGGTGCACATATATCACTGTGATACGATGTTTTCAGTTCCTTTGAGAATATGGCCAGAAGCAGAATAGCTAGGTCAAATGGGACTTCCAATCCCAGCTTTTTGAGAAACCTCCAGAATGACCTCCACAATGGTTGCACCAGTCTGCACTCCCACTAACAGTACAGAAGAGTTCATTTTTCCCTGCAGCTTCTCCAGCATTTGTTGTTGGTAGTTTTTTTTTTTTTTTATCCTGGCCATTCTTTCTGGAATGAGATGAAATCTCAGTGTGTTTTAATTTGCATTTCTCTAATGACCAATGATGCTGAACATTTTTCATGTATTTATTTGCCTTTTGTATTTCTTCTTCTGCAAACTGTGTATTCATGTTAGATGACCATTTTGGGAATGGCTTTTTGAATTTGGGGGATCTGATTTTTTTAAACTCTTTATATGTTCTAAACAGAAGTCCTTTGTCTGAGAGACAGTTGACAGAAATGTTTTCCCCAATTTGTGGGTTTTCTTTTCACTATGCTCAAGATTTCTTTTGACATGTGAAAACTCTTTAATAAGACTTGATCCCAGTTATTGATTCTGGGAAGTATTTCCCACACGGTTTGATTTTTGTTCCTGAATTCTCTACCTACCCCTGTGTCTTCTAGATTTCTATCTACTTTCTCTTCCAACAGATTTAATGTTTCTGTTTTAATATTTAGATCTTTCATCCATTTAGATTTTAGTTTAGTTCATGGTGATAGGAGTGAGTCTAGTTTTGGTTTTTGGCATATGGAGAGCCAATTTTTCCAGCACCATTTATTAAAAAGACTACCTTTCTTCCAGTGGACGTGCTTGGTATCCTTATCAAAGATAGGGTGGCTGAGTGTGTTTGTAGTTGTGGTTGTATCTTCTTATCTATTCCATTGATCTTAAGGTCTTTTTTTTATTTCAGTACCATGCTGATTTTATTACATTAGCTTTGTAGTATAACTTCAAGTCAGGGATTGTGATGCCTCCTGCCTTGTCTTTGCTGCTTAGAATTACCTATCCTATTCTAGATCTCTTCTGGTTCCAGATGAATTTTAGGAATGTTTTCTCTAGATCTGTGAGGTATGTTACTGGTATTTTGATTGGGATTGCATTGAATCTGTACAACAATTTTTGGAGAATGGTCATTTTCACAATGTTTGTTCTTTCTATCCATGGACAAGGGATGTCTTTACATTTTCTGAGGTCCTCTTCGATTTCTTTTCAGGGTATTATAATTTTCCCTGAATAGATCTTTTACTTCTTTTGTTAGATTGAGTCCTATGTATTTCATTTTTTTGGATGCTATTGTGAAGGGTGTGGCTTCTCTTATCTCTCTCTCAGTGAGGTTGCTGTTAGTGTATAGGAATGCTATTGATTTTTGAGTGTGGACTTTGTATCCAGATACCTTACTGAATTTATTTATTATACCTAGAAGTCTTTCAATAGAGTTTTGTGGATCTTCTATGTAGAATATCATGTCATCTGCAAACAATGATAATTTAACCTTTTCTGTTCCTATCCTTACTCCTTTTATTTCTCTCTATTCTCTAATTGCTCTGGCTAGTATTTCCAGTACTATATTTATAGGAGTGGCAATAATGAGCATCATTGTCTTGTTCCTGGGTTTAGGGTAAAGCCTTTCAGGTTTTTGGTCATTTAATAAGATGCTGGCAGTTGGTTTGTCATAGATGGCTTTTATTATATGGAGGTAATGACCATCTATTCCAATTTTCTCTAAGGTTCTTATAAATAAGTGTTGGACCTTATCAAAAGCTTTTTTTCTACATCTATAGAAATGATCATGTGCTTATTTTTGGCTCTATTGATATGGTGGATTACATCTATTGATTTATGTATGTTGAACCATCCCTGGATTCCTGGGATGTATCCCATTTGGTTGTGGTGTATAATATTCTTGATGATTTGCTGCGTTCTGCTTGCCAAAATTTTATTGAGAATTTTTGTACCTATGCTCATTACGGAGATTGGCCTGTAGTTCTCTTTTTAGGTTGGCTCTTTCTCAGCTGTCAATATCAGAGTAACATTTGCTTCCAGGAATGATTAGGGAGAATTGTTTCCCTTTCAGTTTCATTGAAGAGTTTGAGGAGTGTCGGAATTAAGTCTTCTTTGAACTTCTTGTAGAATTTCACAGTGAACCCATCTGGATCTGGGCTTTTCTTTGTTGGTAATGATTTAATTACATTTTCAATTTACTTAATTAAAATTTCGTTATTCAGAAGTTTTACATCTTCTTGACCCAACTTTGGTAGTTCATATGTTTCTAGGAATCTGTCCATTTCTTCTGTGTTATCAAGCCTATGAGATAGTGGTTTTTGTAATAAGTATTGTTGTTCTTCTGAATTTTCACAGGGTCTGTAGTGATTTTACTCTTTTCACTCTTTTTGCATGAATTTGAGTTTTTTCTTTCCTTTTGTAAATAAGGTTGGCTAGGGCATGTCCATTTTATTCTTTCAAAGAATCAACTCTTTGATTCATTGATTCTTTGTATTGTTTTCTTAGTCTCCATTGCATTGATTTCTGCTCTGATCTTTATAATTTCCTCCCTTCTTTTGGCTTTGGACTTGACATTCTCTTCTTCTTCTAGATGTTTGAGGTGTAGCATCAGGTCATTTATTTATCCTTGTTCTGTTTTGTATTTGTGTTTGTTCTGTTTCCTGATGTGGGAAATCACTGCAATACATTTTCCTTTGGGGACTGCTTTCATCGCATCCCACAGGTTCCAGCAAGTTATATTTGTATTTTCATTTTGCTTGTAGATATTGTTTAACTTCCTCTTCAATTTCCTCTGTGATGCAGAAGAAATTCCTCTGTGATTGTTTAGGAGTGTATTATTCAATTTCCATGTGTTCGCAGGGCTTTGAAGTTTCTTTTGTCATTAATTTCTAGTTTCATGGTGCTATGATCTGATAACATGCATGGGATAATTTCACTTCTTTTGCATTTATTTAAATATGTTCTGTGACCTAGTATATGGTCTATTTTAGATAATGTTCCATGTGCTTCTGAGAAGAATTTTTATTGTGATGCTGTTGGGTGGAACTCTCTGTATGTGTCCACCAAGTCCATTTGTTCACAAGTGTAATTCAGTTCTGTTATTTCTTTGCTTATTGTCTGCCTAGTTGATCTGTTTCTTTGTGTCAATGGCATGTTAAGTTCTCCTGTTATAATTGTGTTATTGCTTATTTGATTTTTCATTTCTGTTAATATTTGTTTGTTATAGCTGGATGCTCCTGAATTTGGTGCATAGATATTTAAGACTGTTATCTTTTCCTCTTGAAGTTTTACCCTAACAAGTATATAGTGACCTTCTGTATCTCTTTGGATCATTCTTGGTTTGAAGTTCACATTGTCTGCAAATGGAATAGCTACTGCTTTTTGCAGGGTTCCTTTTGCAAGAAGTATTATTTTCCATCCTTCAACTTCAGTGTATGGGTTTCTTTTTGGGTTAGATGGGTTTCTTGTATACAGCATATTGTTGGATATTGTTTTTCGACCATTCTTCCAGTCTGTTTCTTTTAATTGGTGAATTTAGTCCATTTACATTAATGGTAATAACTGATATATATTTGTTTACTTTTGACATGTTATCTTTCTTTGGTTGATTCTTTACCTGTGCAGTCGGTTTAATTGTGTGCCTTGCTTAGTGGTTTTATCCTATGTCTTTTTTGAATGTGTTTCAATATTCTTTGTAGGGTTTATTTGCTGGTCATGAAGTTCTTCAGCCATTCTTTGTCATGGAAGTATCTTATTTCTCCATCCATTTTGAAGGACAGCTTTGCAGGGTACATCAATCTAGGTTCAAAGTCGTTTTCATGTAGGATCTGAAATACTTCACTCCATGCTCTTCTTGACTTCATTGTTCATGTTGATAAGTCTGTTGTGATTCTGATAGGATTTCCTTTATAGATGATCTGCCTCTTTTCTCTAACAGGTTTTAATATTCTGTTCTTATGTTGCATTTCTAGGATGTTGTTTATTATATATCTGGATGTATTTTTATTTTGTGTTGGCTATTTGGCATTCTATATGCTTCACTGATCTGTATGTCAGTTTCCATTCTTATGTTTGGGGAATTTTCAGCTATTAGTTTTTGTGTATCATTTGTGTTGTTAACTTCCTTTTCATTTATATCTATCAGGCTTATGTTGTTCTTCTTTGCATCATCTTGAAGCTGTTGAATTATTATTTCCTGATTCCTTGTTATTTTTAAAATATCTTTCCTTTCCTGTTCACTAGCTGCAATTTTGTCTTCCACATCCGAAAGTCTATCTTCACTTTCTTTGAGGTGGTTTTGCCAACTTTCAATGAAATTTTTGATTTCCTGTATATCTCTTTGAATCTGCTTTATGCATTCTGTTTGTGTCTTATATTGTTCATTTGGGGATTTCATCTTTTTGCATTGTTTCTCTATTTTAAACTATGTATTCTTTAGATGTTTTCAGCATTCTTTCATGGTTTTTTTTTACTTCTTCTTTTACCTGGGAGATTATTTTTGATCTGAGTTCTTTTATAGCTTTCCGGACTTGTCTCTTTACCTCAGTTGCTATCATTTCAGGAATTTCAGCTGTATGGCTTACATTTTCTTCTATGTCCATGTCTCCTTGGCTTGCTTGGGTTGGGCTGGAGGATTGAGATTACATTTTGCTCTTTTCCTTTTTTATTTTCCTATATTCGAGGATTAGAGTAATGTTCCAAGGCTTCCCCGTGCAATGGAAATCATCTCTCCCACATGCCCGAATGCAGGCAGCTGTGTGCAGCCCAGGAGTTCCTGGACACAGTCCCGTTAGGCCCACAGGAACTTCCAGTGTGGCCTCTGATGATTTGGGATACTGGGTGGGGTCTTACCAGCTCAGAGTCATGTTCCCAACCTTTCCTGTGTGCTGGGAATCACCTCACATAGGAGTCCGAATGCAGGCACCTTTCCACCACCTGGAGTCACTTATCTGATAGTTTTAATAAATTGTGTGTACATGTGTTGCAGTTAGTCAGGGTTTGCAGTATAAACAATTTAATACAAGACACATCATTCATATAATTAATTTATAATAGCCACCCAAAAACTCAAATAAAAAAGAGTGCAGGAAATCTGTCCACACACTAAAGACCCAAAGAATGGAGCAAGAGCCTAGATCCCATAGCAGTGTCCTGCATAAATCAAGCTAAAGACCTAGAGCCCATGATAATGCCCCTCCACAAATCCAACTGGGAGCCTAGGGCCCACAACAATGTTTTATGCATGTCTGTCTCATGGATCTGCACTGGAAAGTCCTAAAACTTAGTGGTGGAAGCTAGAATGTCTATTCCAGCAGGATGAAAGATCTGTACCAGTAGACTCAGGGATCTGCACTGAAACCAGTAAGTAACATTCAATGTAAGGACCAGAGTTCCCTTGAAAAGTAGTACCACAGCCATCCTCAGCAATGAGAGGTCCCTCCAAGGATAAAAACAGCAGAGTTCATATCAGGAAAGTCAGCATGATAAGCTTCCTCAGGAGATTCAACAGTTTAATGACTTACCATCCAGAGCCATAAAGCAGAGCTCCCCTAATGTGAGCCACAGCTATTCTTAGCAACAACAAGATCCCAAGTTCCTCCAATGATGTGAACAGCCAAATTCGTATCAGGAAAGCCAGCATGACAAGCTCCTCCAGGAGACCCAATAGCACCCTCTCTTCATCTTCAGTTCTGATGTTCATGTTGCTGGCAGAAATCCTCGGGCGGGCCTTTCACACCCAGGACTACATTGACTCAGTTGACTACCACTTATCAATCCTTGACAGTATGTAATGCATGACAAATAGAAAGTACTTGTGAATATTTGCTTCCTTTATCATTATTACCATCATCTTTGTTACCATCATCATCATCACTGTCATCATCTGTATTTGTCCCATGACCAAATCTATCAACTTGTGTTTATCTACAAACATTTTTCCCTATTCCCACCATTTACACAAGAAGAAACATCTGTCTCCTTTTCCAAAGCCAAGGCCCTTCATTTACTTTACTGTTATCCTGTAACCTTGTCAAGAATTATTTTATGTCAGCTATTTTTCTCTGTCCTATATCATTAATTTATCTTCTTTATTGGCTTATTCTTTTAAACATTAACCTAAATTGGTATATTCCAATCTCTCATTTATAAAAGGAAGCAGTTTTTATATACCATGTATATTCCAACCATAATTCACTTTCTCTGCAGCTCATCGAAAGCATATTCATTCTAATATTTGTCCACATTCACTTTCTTTATCTGAGTTGCCATTTACCTCTCAGAACTCTCAAATCTGTTTTCTTTTCCCCTGAGTTGAAAATATATTCCTAGTGAAGTCAACAAAACCTTTCATGATGGGAAATTCAAGGGACATTTCTCTTCCATTATCTTGCTTGTCCTAGCATATAGAACAAACTACTTGGGTTTTTTTTTTAGTACTCTTTTGTCTTTAACAAGATCATACTCATGTTTTGTTTTCCTTTATTATAAGATGCTTTAAATAAATCTCCTTCATCTTATTTTGCTTTCTAAACATTGAAATTTCTTCAGGACTGAATGTTCATTCTGCTTCTCTTCTGTATGTATTTTCTCCATATGTAATATCATTCAATTCCATGGCTTTAGCAATCACATTTCATTGATTATAGCCTTTGGTAGATATTTTATATCCAAGTCAATTCCTAGCAATACTGGAAATGTGCAGAACCTTTAGGAAGTACGACCCAGTGGAAGGAAGTTTGCTCATGAGTGTGGGCCCTTGAAAGGAATATTGGAACTCATGACTCTCCTCTGTTTCCCTGTTTGCAAACCACCATAATATGAGAAGATTTATTCTACTATATGCTTTTGAATATTATGTTTTGCCTTTCCGCAGGACCAAAATAATGGGGCCAAGTGACCATGGAATAGACCTCTGAAACTGTGAACCAAAATAAACCCTTTATCTTTTAAATTGATCTATCATAGGCATTTTCTTGTGGCAATGCAAATTGACTAACATACCGTTGTTCCCAAAATATTTTTCTGCAGCTCATTTTGTTCTACTGAACCCTTTATTCATGTCCAATTACCACAGATACCTTCATTTGGTATTAACATGGGCTTTTTAAAAAAAATCAACACTTAATCTTCCCTATTCAAATCTACCTCCTATGTGAGTAATGTGAATTTTGCTAAAAGTTCTGACTTAGTGACTCCTGTCAGAAATTCAACGATGGATTCTCTTTTCTTCATCTACATTGTTAGTTTCTTCATTAGGCCATCATTATTTCTTGAATTATGGCAATAACTTTGTACCTGGGTGGTATACAACACAATAAAAAATGATTGTTTTTAAATGTAAATCAAATCTTATTCCACTGCTGCTTAAATTGTTGAATAGCTTCCCACTGAGCTTGAAGAAAAAGCTAACATTTTCACAGTGTCCCATGAAGCCTAAGCTTTATCTCTCCAGCATTAAATTTTCTCATTCTTCTTACTCACTGCACTCAACCCCTTCACAGTTTAATTTAATTTCTTTGGCTATATCAAGGGTTTTCTCAGTACCTTTGCCTTGATTATCATTGGTTGGAATTTCTTTTTGCAAACACCTCACAAGTTACTTACCACTTGATTTTTAGGACTTCAGTTAAAGATTGGATCGTTAGTCATGTCATTGTGGACCACCTTACTTAGACGGGGTATTTCCTGTTCTTGTTCTGCCATATTCTCAAAGTGTATGTCCTTCACATCACTGACTACAAGTTTTGATTAACTTAGTTGTTTGATTTTGCTTGTCACTTCTAGTAGAATATATGCTCTGTGAAGTTAAGTATTTTACATGTCTTCTTTCTCTGTTACATCTTTAGGGTTTGGCAAAGTTACTGGCACATCAGATGACCAAATCATGAAATATATTCTGTAGACCAGCATGGGAAATAAATCTAAAAGTGTACCTTAATTTAGTGTATTTATCATATGTGTTGTATATGTTTTGTTTTTTACCAGTTAGTATGCTTATTAATTAGTATGTATAATAATTAACTTTATAAGGACTTACATGATAAATAAATGGATCTGATGTTGACAAAAAAGGAAGTGCAAGGGGAGGGGAAAAAGAACTGAGATGTGTTGTGTATATGTACAAATTACCCACAATGAATATAATCATGTATTAATAAAAAATTTTAAAAATCTGTATCAAAGCTTCAGATGCTATATTAAGGCTTTTGAACTTCACTTTTTGGGTGACACAGTGTTGTGAAATGTATATAGAAATGGGTTGAGTGATAAAGCAGAGATAAAAAGGTCACTGTTGTGGGAAGAAAATTGGGAAGGTTTGGCGGACAGATGGTATTTGAGGTGAACTTTAAAAGACAGGCCAGATTTGTACATGTAGAGATAAAGGGAATAAGTGAAAAAGTACATGTTATCCTTGAGTAAGAATGTTATCTTGGAAAGTTTGGAGAATGAGACATGTGCCATGCTTAGTGAAAAGTAAATCTGGAAAAAGTAATTTGGACAGATAGTACAGCTTATGAATGCTATGCCATAACATGGACTAAATAGGGAAATAATTTGATAAATTTTTAAAGCTTCTTTATGCTTTCCCCTGAAGTTTTTCTTGAGTTATTATTTTCTTACATTCCTCACTTCCTTTTCTCTAGTTTTAGTCTTATTTAACTCTTGCCTGAACAACTCAAATGCCTCCTAGTTTGTCCTTTTTAATCTTCCATTTGACCTTCTCCTCCACCAATGTAATATTTCTAAAGTACAGATCTGACCATACCATGTCCTTTTTCAACATTCTTCAGCCATTCTCTAGCTCATGGGCCAAAATACAAAATCAAACTCCCACACTTCACACAAGTACTAGGCTTAAAAAAATATATATATGTATACACACACACACACACACACACAGAGCTGTTTTTACTTAAAGAGATCAATTTTAGAAATTATCAGAAGTGTGAAAAAGTTTCACTTCCCAATACAAAAAGTTTGTCTTCGCAATTCATTATATATATATATATATATATATATATATATATATATGGATTTGCATAAATCCTTATGCAAGAATGTTTCCAAGGAAGTGACCTGATATGTAGCAGGCTCACCTACAAAATTCAAAAATCAATCAATTACTTGAGTATATAGTGCAATATATGGTCCTGTAAGACGTAGGAGAAAAGAAAGGCAATTATATAAAATACTCATGCTGAGTAAGTTGGACATGTAATATTCACAGAGGAGCAATATATTGAATAGGTTGGAAAAAATATTTGAGTTATTACTTTGAATTGAAGAAACCTAAAGGGACACGTGATATTTTCATATACCTCTCACATTGTTATCCTCTTCCACAGATACCAGGTTAGGGCTGGGCAAATACTCTGAATGTGAGAAGTGCTGAGTTTTTAGCAAGTTATGTACTATATGGCATTGAAGCTCATAAAATCTAGGAAGCTGGCTAAGGCTCTGAAGTTTCTTGCATGATCACCCTGAGATATTTGAAAGACCACAAAGTCTAAACACTTACTCTGAGTTAAGTACAGAATAGAGGATTAATTCTTATACTTACAACTGTGATCCATTTAGAATGAATTTTTGTGTTTATTATGGCACCCTAATTGAATCTCAATTGCCTCCATTTCCTTCATTTATTTCCTGTGTTATCCAAAAAATCCTAGCCATTCCTAGAAATTCCTGAGGCTTTTCTCATACATTTTTCCCATAGTTTCATGTATTATGCTTGAATCTGTAATCCATTTCTAGCTTCTTATTCTAATGGGTGAGAAATAGTGATTTAATGTCACACTTTGGCATGTGGAAAACCAATTTTTCAGGCATAATTTATTAAGAGACTGACCTTTCTCCATATGTATTCATAACACCTTCATTAAAATCAGTTGACTCTGTGATTTTACTATGTTCTCTATTCATTTCCATTTGTATTATGTTTCTGTTATTGTGCCCATACCATGCTGTTCTGATTGTTATAGTTTTGTAGTATATTATGAAGTCAGTGTAATAACTCTTACTTTTTTTTTGTTGCAGATGTCTAGCTATCCGGGGGTTACCCACAGTTTCTTAAGAACTTTGGGATTTTTTCTAGTTCTGTGAAGGTCATTGGTTATTTCATAAGGATTATATTGAATCTATAGATTATTTTGGAAGCATGGACATTTTAAAACATCTCTATATAAATTAATCACACCATGTATTTTATTGTAGTAATAGAACACAATACAGAAAATTGATACTTGTGTATTGGGTCATACTATAACTATATGCTTGAAAATGTGCAACTACATTTGGAATTGGTTTATAGGATATATTTATGAGATTTTGTAGGAGAAAGCTAGAGAAAGCCTAACTATTGTAAGTGGAGCTAAACAGGTGATTCTACTAAGAGATCATAAGACCAGAATGCTAATATAAATGTGGATAATAAAAGGAATGCTGATGAGATTTCAGATGGGAATGAGCACTCTACTGTTTGACAAAAAGGCTGTTCTAGTTCCACAATGGCAAATAATTTGGTTGAATTTTATGTAGGTCCTGGGAATATTTGCAATGCTGAGGTGATGAAATAGTTTATGTGGTAGAGGACATTTAAAGACAGCAAATCATTTAGGCTGTATCATGGGGTCATCACTTGACTTTGAAGCTAAATTTATACTGTGAGCCAAGAGAAGAAATATCAAAGAAGTAAAATTTGAAAAGTTCAAACCTGGCTGATAAAGAAGTATGAGATATGATCAAACTGTTGGATAATTGATTAATTTTTTTAAAAAAGTATCACATTTAAAAGACACATTGTCATGAATCTCCCTGAAGGTCTCCCCCTTCAAACACATTTATCTCATAGTTTTTGCCACTCTTTAAATCAATTCTGAAAGTCCTCCTTCTTGAGTATCTTTGGTTGCACTGTTATGGCTGCCTCAATGCCCTGAGTTGCCATAATATTTTACATGCCTGCATTTTCATTGGATGGCACTTGGCTGTAGCATTCACTAAAATTTTGTCACATGTGGTAAAGACACACATCCAGAACAGCTTCAGAAGTATTTGAGGGAGATGAATGTTCATGTTTCTTTTATAGTAATATTTTTAAAATTTAAATATTCACTATATATTTTGAACATAACTCATGGAAAGGTGTGGTCATGGAGGTTGAGGTTGATGAAGAGGCTAATGGCAATAAAAAGAAATCAAGTACTTTGTGTTTATATTTAGGCTTCTCAGAAATCTTTAGGACTATGCTACCCATCCATGACTGAAAGTGTAATAATAAACTTTGGGGGGAGGGAGGCTTTAGAGAGACAGCATCATTTCACGGAGTCCTCCAAAATCAGTATCACTTCAAGATTTAGTGCCTTACATTCAGCCATTAAAATATTCTGGTTGATGCAGACATAGTTGGACTATGCCTTGGTGTAATCCATGCCCTCCACAGACCTTGGCATCGTATGTGACATGCTGTCTTTGTGGGCATCCAGAATTCAAGATCTATAGGATTAGAATGGTTTCCAAGAAGATTTTCAAGTAAAGTCTGGGAATCCCGGCAGTGTTATCTGGAGTCATATTCTCTCTAAGTACCTTATGAGGCAATTGCAGTGAAGCTCTGTGAATGAAGCTGCAATGCAGACCTAAGAAAGGTAGAGCTGCCAGCAACATCCAGTGCTAAGTAAGGAAAGCTGACTTAGTGTGCAGAGCCAAGCTAAGAGTGAAGCCATGTGGGGTACAACCAAAAATCATACAGGCAAATCTTTTCAAGCTATTGAGAAACCACATCTTGCCACAGTATGCTCTGTGTGCCCATGGTGCTTTACTATTATGTTTCACTCTTGTTTGTCTTAGTATTTTTCTATTTCTCCCTTTTCGAATAGCAACATTACTCTATATCTATCCCAACATTGAATCTCGGAAGTATATAATTTGTATTTTGATTTGTGCACCGGCTCATAGCCTTACGGTTTAGAGCTATAATTTCCCCCAAAACTCAGAATTCAGAGGTGAGGCTTTTTAAAAGTAGTTGGATCGTGTGGGTGCTATACATATCAGTGGATTAACCCATTAATGAGTCCATCATAGAATATGATGTAGGGAATTAAGGTTTGGGTTGAACATGTGACATTCTGGGAGAATGACCTTAAAGTGCATATATTTTCCTTGTCTCCTCACTTTTCTTTTTTATTACTTGCTGTCATAGATTGAGTAACATTCCTCTACTAGGTCCCTGAACTATGCCATTTCTGCTTTTAAGCAAATCAACCATGAACTGAATTTCTGAATCTAATAAATTTCTCTTCCCTTAAATTATAGGCATCAGATATTTTATCCCAGCAATTGGAAAGTGACTAATACAATCAATTTGCCTTGAGTTTGCATTGTGTCTTAGGGAAACTTTGGACTGCAACTTTTGATAAATGCAAGAACAGTTAAGACATTGGGAATCTCTGATTTGGAATGAATGTATTTTATATTGTGAGGTGGGCATGAACTGTTGGGCACCAAGAGTAGAAAGCCATAGTTTAGATGTGTCTCCCAGTGCTCCACGTGATAAAGGCTTACTACCTACCCTTGGTGGCACTATTCATAGGTTCTTTAACTTTTGGGAGGTAGGGTCTAGTTGAATGTCCTTAAGTCCTTGGATGAATACTCTTGAAGTATATTGTGGGACCTTAGTGTCTTAATCTCTGTGCTACTCAGCTATTGTTGTGAGCAGTGTGTTGTCACACACTGTCCAACATTGCCATTTGGTAACCTGGCCTAGGCCCAAAACTTTAGGGTTGCCCGTTCCTGCCTATAACCTGCAGAACCAGAAGGTAAATAGGTATTTTCTCTATATAAATTATTTGTTTTAGATATTTCATTGTAGTAATTGGAAAGCTAACCCATTAGGGAAATTGAAATCAAAACTCCCATTAGCTATTAACTCATTCCAATTAAATGATTATGATCAAAATGACAAAAGGTAATAAGTGCTGGTGAGGATGTGGAGGAAAGAAGACTTTTGTATACTGTTATTGATAATGTAAATTAGTACACCTCTTATGGGAAACAGTATGGAAAGTCCTCAAATACATGAAAAAGAACACTCTCACTGCTGAGTATATATCCAAAGGAAATGAAATCCATATGTCAAAGACACATACAACAGCTAGGCATGCTGGCTCACGCCTGTAATTATAGTACTCTGTGAGGCCGAGGCTGGAATGTCTCAGGCTCAATTCCAGCCTGGGGAATTTAGCAACTTAGTGTGTCTGTATCTCAAAAAAAATTTTTCACAAAAATTAGGAAAGGCTTGGGTTCAGTCCTCAGAATTACACACACACACACACACACACACACACAGAGAGAGAGAGAGAGAGAGAGAGAGAGAGAGAAAGAGACTTCTAGGAACAGGAAAACAAGTACATATGATCTCATGTACATGTGAAATCTTTTAAATAAGTTGATCTCATAGAAGTTGAGTAAGGAGAAGCTTGGGAAAAATAAGGGATCAAATAGGGAAAGGATTATTAATAGTAACTAAGTTGTAGTTAGATTGAAGCAGGAAGTTCTATTATGCTATTATAGAACAGGCCAAACAGAGATAACAATAATATACTCTGCATTTCAAAAAAGTGTATGAAAGAGTTTTAAAGGTTTTACCAAAAAGAAAGGATAAATATTTGAAGATATGGATATGTTTAATTTTATTAAACATTATACAATTCATGCATGTATTGGACATTACATTAAATTCCATTAATGTGTACAGTTTCATGTACCAATTAAAATGAGTTCATTCTCAGATAAATAGCAAAAATTGAGAGCTGTTTTATGGCCTACCATCTAATCTATCCTGGAAAGTTTTTCATGTATGTTTAAAATCATTTATATTCTCTTGTCACTGAGTGGACAGTTCTACATTAGTCAATTGACAGTATTGTTTATGTCTTATTTTCTTGGGTTTTTGTTCTGTGTATCATTACAAATCAGTTATTTAAAGCTTCAAACATTATTATTGAATTGAAATTTCCATGTTCAATTATTTTTATTTTTGCTTTATGAATTTTATAAATATATTATATTCATATATATTTATTATTATAATATTTCCTATATGTCATATTACATATAAGATAAATATATATTATATTTTATAACTATAAAAATGTTCCTTGCATCTTTTGGATGATACGCATTTTCACATCCTTTTACACTGAATACATGAGTTCTAGAATCTGAGAGGTATGTTTGTCCCAAACATGACTATGGTCTCAAATTATAAAGCTCTTTTGGTCTTTTCACTTACCTATCTCCAAGATCATAACTTCCAGTAATAACATTTCTGGATGTGATTGTCACTAATGCTCTCCTTTACAAGTCAAGTGATCCTCCTTTGATAAAAGCGAAGTTTCTGATTCTTATGGCCTGCCACATTCAGATGAATTTTCTGACAGCTATGACATGAAAGATGAGAACAAGGAAGAGAGAGTTATCACCACTATTATTACTCAAATATAAGAACTTCATCATTCATTTGTCAAAACAAATGATTCTCAATGTCCATATTCTTTGTCCATATTCTTTAAATAATTACATATTTTAATATTTTTCTCATTGATACAATTACCTATGGGAAAAAGACTTTCCATGTACCACACTCAACCAGAACAAAAATTCCCATCTCCTAATTTGCCTCTATGTTTTTTAAGTGACTTAATTTTTATCTGTGAAATAGGATAAAATAAACATGAAATAAAATAAAAAAGGAACCCGGGAGTTCAGTGAATGTATGCATGTATACATCAGTTTAATTGTCATTGGGTCAAAATATCTGCCAACCCCAGTTTAAAAGAGGACAGGTTTATTTTGAATCACAGTTTCAGTAGGTTCAGTTCATGGCTTGCTCCAAGGCAGAAACATGATTGCAGAATTACATGGCAGAAGAAAATTGTTCACTGCATTGTGGCCAGAAAGAAAAATGAGAAGAGAGGAGAAGAACCAGAAACAAGATTATATAATTACAGGTCACATTCTGAATGACCTGCCTCTTCCAAACATGCTCAGTTCTGACCAGCACAATAAGCTTTGAACTCATCAATGGACTAATCCACTGATGAGTATAGTGTCTCCATGATCCAATTACCTCCAAAAGCAGACTTTTGGGAAAAATTTATATTTAAATCGTAACATACTAGTCTGTTTCCCAAAAAATATATTTAGTCCACCTCTAAGAATTTCCAAATCCTTAGTTTTAGCAGTCTAAAATATCCAAGTCCAAAGTCTCTCTGAGATGCAAGACAAACTTTTAGCTATGAGCCCTTATAAAAATTAAAAAGAAATTAAATGCTTCCAACATGCACTGACACAGGGTAAACATTCCCACTTGAAAACACAGGAATAGTGGAATAGAAAGAAATCAGACCAAAACAAGACTGAAATCCAGCAGGGAAAAAACTAAATCCTATATTTCTGTGTCTAGCACTCAAAGGAGGTTGTAGCGAGGGCTTGGACACCCGTGCCGCTTTGGCTTTGCAGGTTGTACCTCACATAGCTTCTCTCCTTGGGCTGGCTTTTCTCATTGCCTATGCCTCTCCCAGTAGATGTTCCATGTTTCTGGCATCTCCAACATTCTTGAGTCTCCATTGCACATTTAGCTTCACTCTCATTGACTCATGCATTGCCTTCTTATGAGTTCCTGCGATCCACTGTAACTCTGGTTCACAGTTTTGCCTGACATCCAAGACCTTCTGATGTATGGGTGGAAACCTCCATGACTCCGTAACTCCTGCATTCTACAAGCCTATAAAACAAGCCATTTGCTCATGGATGATCCTAAGATCTACCACCAATTTTGAGTAATAGCCAGGCCACTTGGGCCCTAGGTACAATGGCCTGTGAGTACCTGGATATTTGAACTTTTGGATACACTTCTCCAGATGGCCTTGGATGAGCAGGTATCCCAGGAATACTTTTCTCAAATGAAAGATTAACAGTCACACCTTTGAGCCTCCAGTGGGTTGGGTCTTGCTGATTTCTAAAATGCCCTCAAGGCATCTTTTTCTTGCCTCTGTACAAAACACTTGGCTTCTTTGTAATGCTAATCTTTACAGCAGCCATCCCCTCTGCCACTTTTTTTACACATATTTCCTTTCTGAAGAAACTGCAAACTTTTCACACTTGAACTTTGTTCCTGATTCTAAATGTGAATTTGATCAAAAGCAACCAGCAGTAGTTGTGCCATAGCCTGAATGTTGAACTGCCTTAAAATTTCCTTCAGCATATTAATTGGTCTGGCACTCTTAATTTCAGTAACTCTCAAAACCTCAGAACATAGGCAAAATTTAGAGAAATTTTCTACCAGAGGGTAAGGTACATGATCTCTAGTCTAATTAACAGTGGAGTCCCTGTTGTGAATTTAAACCTTTTAAATATGGCCTTTATAGTACTTTACATGTATCCTGAAAAACCATACAGTGTATTATTTTCTGGTTAGGTCTTATTTTGGGGCAAATATGGTAGTCAGTCAGGTACAGTCACAGAAACGACCACACTACTAGTACCGATTTTTTGAATTAGTTAGCTTCCATTTAACTGGAACAAAATACTGGACTTCACAAGTTTAAGGAGTTATTTATTTTAGCTCACAGTTTCAGTGGGTTCAGTCTGTGATAAGTCAGCTCCAAGGCAAAAACAGAATGACAGATAACATGGAGGAATCTGTTCATTTCATGGCGATCAGGAAGCAGAGGAAAAAGGGAGGAGAGGAATATGTGACAAGAATAAACCCTTCCTGGTCACACCCCTGATAACCCTATTTTCCTACCAGTCCCCACCTCTAAACAGTAGGGTCAGCTATGAACTCATCCACGTACTATTACACTGATGAGTATCATTTGCACCATGTCCCAATCAGCTTTCACATTTTGGAGAATATAATAGATCTAAGCCATAACATAGCATCTTGTTTTTCCAAAGATATTCATGGAATGTATATCGAACGCTTTAATATAGAATTTTTAATTCATTCCTTAAATTATTCGTTTATCATTGATGATTTTCTAATAATCTAATATATGTCCTCTTGATTCAATATCCCATCACATTTTCATACACCTTCACAAAGTTTCATGTGTAGTTATTAAATCAGGCATGTAAATAAAAGTAATAGCATTACAATTAAATCATTGAAATAGAAAGGTGGAGAAGGAAAAGTAAGAAAGGCAACTCTAGGGTTTCTACTGTTTGAAGAAATTCTATAGAGTTCTGTCATGCTAATAGTATTTGCTGTCTACCAATACAGTTATAGGATCAGCATATAAATGGATGGGTACAGTCAGAAGGAGGAATCTGCATGAATTGTGATACATCTGCGAGGGTGTACTGAAAACTAGGAGCTTAGACCCTCCTCTTTGATGGAGAAGAAACTTAAATTGTATTAAAAATGTGCCCCATGATTAAATGATTTTGTCTTTATCAGCAGTCTATTTATCTCTAGTTACAAAGTGAATTCTTCATGACTATGAATTTTCAAATGATTTGGAGTCTGACATCCAATATAATGAGCTGGATTATACTTTCTCCACTTCTATTTTCTGAAATATATTATCATTGATTATTATCAGTGAAGTTGAACATATGGTCCTAAAACTGTGCTAAATTATTTTATATATTTTCTGTTTTACTATTATCCATCTGATACTTTGAATGAAGCAACATATGGCAGTTAATTTTCTTCTGAGTCCCTCATGAACAATATTAAAGCAATTCAAATCAGTACATATTTCACTTGTCTTTTATTGGTGAATTATATCTCTTGCAGTCTGAAGATAAAGACACAGAGCAGAGCATAAGACAGATTTCAGTATAGGAGATTTTGCTTGCTAGGAAGGATTTAGAGACTATATTTAAAATTATATGACCTTTCAAAATAAATATTTAAATGGTTAATTATGTCATATGCCATACAAAAACTAATAAATATCATCTATAGTATATTTTAATACAAAGATACTTGATAGCTACTTGAAATGACATTTAAATATTTTAAAAATGCATTCAGTATAATCATAGGTTCTTGATAATGAAAAGACCACATAAGGTCATCCAGTAAATCTCTCGGCCTCTTGCTGAAAGACCTTCTACAGCACCCTCTGATGCACTAAGTTAATGCTTTCTAATTAACTTTCTCAAAAACTAGTGGCTTTAAATAAACAGCATTTTACTGATTATTATTTAATGGGTGACCAATTTAGGCAAAGTTTAACAAGGCAGTTTTCTGCTTTTACCTGGGTTTACTTATGTGGCTGGTTTTTGGTGGCTTTATTATACAGTAATGGTCTTCTATGGCCTTACTTACATGTCAGGTGGTTAGGAGTACCTACGTACTATATCAATGAATATAATAGCTTTAAAGCACTGGGTATTATATGTTGGCTGCATTTTTCTCCAAAAAGTTTTTCATTTTCAAGAATATTATTCTAAACTCCAAATGGGAGGATACTGCCTCGATAATGGTCATGTTTCAATATTCATAAAATTTAGTGTCTACTTGTATCGCATTTGTTAATATTTCATTACTAAAGCAAATTACATGACCAAGCTTATCTTCAAAAGGGGGAAATATACTTTATCTCTTCATCAGAGAGGTGGAAAAGTCACTGTGCATGTCAGAATAGAAAAAAATTATGTCTATGAAGTATTTCTCAAACCTTGTTATTGTGACTCCATTTTTGGCCTGAATGTCTCCAATAGGAATAAATTTAGCACTTTGTAAGATAGCATCTTTCATCATAGTTCAGATATGAATCCTTGTAGCTTCTATTCACTTGCAGTAGTTTTTCATTCAGGCGTAGATCTAACATTATAGTTGCCAGAAAGCAAACACACAATATCTTAAGTGCCAAATAGCTTAGGAAAACATAATGATTAGGTTACATGTTATTTTTGCTGTAATGACAGCATTTACTATAGAAAGACATATAACAAATAAAATAATCTTCAAAAACTATGTTTGGCTTGAAAAAGTAGAGGTAACTATTATAGAATGTATCAGAAGTATCCAAACTAGTCTGAAAGAGGGCGTCAGAGAAAGTTTAATTAAAGAAGCGACATAAGGGTTAGACATGTAAAGAATAAGGGAAAGAACATACTGGAGAAGTAGTTAGCAAACCAATTAGGTGTACCCTTTTAAAGACTTTTAAATTTTATTTCTCTGAGGCACAGAGAGCAATTCATATCCTAATTTTATATGGGACCAGTATAGGATCATAGTTAAGAGCATAGGAAAAAGAAGAGTGTAGGTAGGCTTGCAAGTAAGAATGTTATCTAAGAATCCATACTCTACTACTAACTGTATGGCCATGGACATGTTTTTGTATCTCTAAATTGGAGCTGATAATGCTAGCTGCTTCATAGATTGTTATGTGAAGTTAGCAGAATAATTAGTGTAAAGAATTTAGCAAGACTCTAGTACGTGACAAATTGTAAATAAATCGTAATATTTGTTTATCAATCTTTTTTATATCCCTTTACTATTTGGTGTCTTTATCTTTCTAAAACATATTTAAACATATGGACTTAGTCTGAGTTTCCACTTTTCATGTTCAACAATGGTATGAATTTGCTCTTAAAAAGATTATCCAAAAATCCATCCTGAGTGTTTTTTGCTGTGATAAAAGATAAACTCAGCTGGCTTTCATTCTGTCTTGGTTTGAATAAAATGCAGTTAGTATACTATCTTACAAACTTCAGTAAGAAATAGCATATTATTTATTTCCTAATGTGTACTGTTATATGTTTGTGTGTGTTTACCGTCCAGTTACAGTCACTGAATTAATAAACTTTCTCTCTCTGATATTCTTTCACAACAGGGATTAATATTTTTTTAAAATTACATAATGTGTTGTGTGTCCTTGTTCTTAAAATACAGCAAGGTTTTATACTAAAACAAACCTTTATCTTTCTTCTAATGCAGTACACTTCCACCTTATTTTTCTTTTGAGTGGGCAGTAGATGTGCTTCCCACACCACCTTAAAAGAAGAGCTTGTTGATTCAGGGAGGAGTGTTAAGGACAGCCTCCTGCTGCCTCTTTCAGGGTTTGTCTCAGCTATGGATAGGTGTTTTTCCCATAAGAATACCTTTCCAGTGACTAACTGTAGTGGGAATGCAGAGGCTCAACCATCTGAGTCCAGCATGAGACATGCTGATGAGCCATATTTACTCCAGAGTTCTGTGTGTGATTGACATACATGGAAGTTTTACCAACCTTTGCTCATTCTGCTGCCTCCTTTCACAGGTGATGATCCTTAATAAAAACTTTGCATGAAAAACTCCATACTAGTGTCTACTATAGAAAATCCAGCTCTTGACATCTCTTGACATTTGAAGTTCACATTTATTCATGGAATTTAACCTAGAATATGGTCTTTTATTTTCTATCTTGGGCTCCAGTCACTCTGGCCAATTTCATTATTAAATGTCTTAATATGCTGAAATTTCCATTTTTTCAATTTTTTGTTATTTCTCTAGATACTCAGGCAAATGTGTACTCCTAGGTTTCAAAGTCTATGAAACATGCATGGTTAGTAATAAGAAACATTTCTATAGTTTGAATGATTTCTGAGTCAGAAAACGGCACTCTTTTACAAACCAAGGCTTTTACATTGCATCACAATTCCATAAGATAGGATCTGTGAACCCTCATATTATTATTAAAGATAACTTAAAGATAGGGGCATAGACAATACTTAGGAAGATGAGCAGATAATTCAATGAAACCTGCCTTTCTGAGTGTTTTCTACTACAATTAGCTCAGCCATTATAAAGCCCTTTATGTCTCATGTTCTGTATTGTCACCTGCATCTCTCTGAGAATAATTCTTCTCAGTGCCACATATTAAAATGCAGACTTTCAATGAGCTTTGTAAGCTTCTTTAAACATCTCCTAACTCAATAAAATAGAATTGAAATAAATGACATTTTCATTGACTATCTCCCAACAGTATTCAGATAAAGTATGAAATAAATCTTTCTTTCACATTCAGGTCATTTCACTAGCTTTACTATTATTTAGAGCACTATCCATATAATCTTTCTTACTCTGAAATCATTGGGATATTCTTTTTATTTTTGTTGGAAGTGTACAAAGTCTTACAAATTGAAAAATAGATGTTGTCTCTAACACTAATAATGGAAAAAAAGTGCTCCCTCTGGCTGCTTGTTGATTGCTTTTCAAAATGAGATGTACTTTAGCAAAACAGAAAAGAGATTTTTAAAATGCATGGTGTTATCCCAGAGATATTGAGTGACAAAGATTGTGAGTATTATTTACCTTGAGACAGAAAGTCTCAGAGTCTATAGCCCAAAGAGTAGTTTTCTGTCCATACTAGAATTAAATAAATTTTTCTGTTATTTTACTGAATCCTGTATATTAAAATTATATCACTTTTGTAATAATTCTATGCTAAAAGAAATACACATCCTGGTAAACACTCATGCTGTACTTTTATAAACATGCATACATGCACACACATATATGTGACTGGCCCTACTTAGCATACTTTGCACATTCAGAAATTAGAGTGAAGCCAGGTTTATTGAGGCATGTGCTCGCCATATTTTTACAGTACTGCAGTGAAGTAGGTCTCAATATATTTTTCTCGTAACACCCAACATAAAGTTTTATCTACAACCTCAGGCTAGGGAAATGGAGAAAATGCCTTAAAGAATATTTTACTCAAAATTTCAAGATCCTATTTGTCTCTGAAATGCTTACCTGTAGGATTATTCTGATTATGCTTGTAAAATGGAAGAAGTATTATGCATTTTACTAAAAATATGGTAGCCAGTCTTCACGGACACCTCATTCTTTTATAATGAAAATAAAAGGGTTTTTGACTTTAAGAACCATTTATTTATAAGAGCAATTTCATTAATCTCATGGCTTCATTCAACTGTGGACATTTAAGTGAAGCAACACCCCTCAAAACAGCAGACATAAAGACAAATTGCTCACTACCTAGCAAAAATTCTCTTTCCATTTGTTTTTAAAAAAGTTGGTAAGGAATGAAAAGCAGAATTCTTAGTGAGTGCTAAATAACCAAGAATTTAGCTCCATAGAGTGTCTAATACTGCTTAGCTGCAAATAAAAATGACCATACTGCAATAAGGAAGTGATAAAAATTATAAATTCCCTTCTCCCTAATTGTTTGGCTCATGTTCCCTTAACATGCAATGAAAACTGTCATCTCTGTTGATCTAAAGATTAGGGGCGTGGTAAAAGATAAGAATTACTTATAAAAACAAGGTCTTTGATTCCCTGCACTTATCTCTCCCATACATATATTATTATGAGTGGCAAAGTTTAGCACGTGTTGATTTTCCCCAGCAAACTATGAACAGATAAAGAACAGTGTTATTGTTTATATCTAGATGTCCCCCCAAAGCCTCATGTGCTCAAAGGTGGGGTTTGGGGGAGATGATTGAATTATAGGTGCATGATTCTCATCAGTGCAATAGCCCACTGTTGAGTTTATAGCTAAATGTGTTTTTGGAGGTAAGCCTGGTTGTGTCAGTGGAGGCGTGGCCTGGAACGGTATATTTCTCTCCTTCTTCCCTTTATCTCTCTCTGCTTCCTATCCCATACTATGAGCTGCTTTTTCTCTGCCATGCACCTCCAACATGCTGCCTTGCATTGGAGACAGCTGACTACAGAAAGAAACCACTACAAACTGACAGCCAAAACAACTTTCCTCCTTTACATTGTGGATGTCTCAGCAACAAAAAAGTGACAAAGACAGGTAGTAACAATTATAGTTTTGCTCTAATTCCAATGTTTAATATACTACCTAACTCATAGTAGGTACTTATTATGTTAAGTACTGTTTTTAAACCTCTGACAAGCATTTCTTGGTAATAAACCCTACCCCCATTTCTCTCACTAATATTGTGCTTTGTAGCAGACATAGTTTAATTGCTCATTGAACTCTGTTCCCTTAACTGGCATACACTTTCAAGTTTCCCTTAAACGTAGGTCTGGCCATATGACTTAATTTCTTTTCAGTGGAATATAAACAGAAATAATGCAAGCCACTTTCAGGCATAGGTTATAAAATTGTCCTAGGCAATTCTGTCCTCTCTTTTCTCTGTCTACTGGTTAAATGCTGAATACTGCAGTAATGTCAAAACCCTTATGTTGAAGGTAGCAAAGCCTGAGACACAGAAAGTATGAGAAATATATTTATATGGTGTTAAGCCATTGGTACTTCTTGTCTTAGTTGTTGTGGCAGCCAGAGTTACTTTAACAGATATATATCTATAATAATTTATGTATATTATTGTAGTTTTTCCATGTCTTCAACATTTTAATGATGTGTCATATCATTTGTTGGAATGATATTCAATTTAAAATTTTTTCTACTATGATTAACTTTTTATTATTTTTATTATTTTTGGTATTTTTAATTTTTATTGGTCCATATTTGCAGTACATAGTGATCATATGCATTATGGAGAGTTGGCACAAGCATGTAACACAGTAATTCTTTTTTCTTCTCCATCTTTTTCCTTTCCTTCCCTCTATCATAGCTCCATCTCTTGGTCTACTTTCCTTTTGAAAATTGTATTTTCTGTACTCTGTTGTTTTATATTTCAATTTCATAATATGATAATGCTTTATCAACTGCAAAATTGTTTTCCAAATGTTCACATCAAGAAAAAAATATTATACTATATATCTTTATTTAAATGAATAATTTAGTCAATATATGGGATATTATTTTGATAACTTGCTTTTTTTTAAATTTTTTTATTTTGAAGAGAATAAAACCAAACAAAATAAAACAGAATAGAGTCAATTAAAACAAAACAATGGTCGTGATACAGGATTTCAAAACAAGATAAAAGGAAATCAGTTATGGCTACCATAATGCCCCCTGTTATCTTCAAAATAACTGTTCATACTATCAGGCATAATAAAATAAAAAAAAAGGACAACAGAATAAAACCAATCAAAACAAAGCAATGAAAGCAATAAAGGACTTCAAAACAAGGTAGTAGGAAAACAGCAATGGCTACCAAAAATGCCTCTTGTTATCTTCAAAGTAGCTGCGTATATCATAAGACATACTAAAATCAAACAAAACAAAATGGAATAAAGTCAGTCAAAACAAAACAATGAAAGTAATGCAGGGCCTCAAAACAACATAATAGGAAATCAATTAAGGCTGATGTAATATATTTGTTATCCTTGAAATAGCTGCCCACACCATCAAATATAATGAAATCAAACAAAACAAAACAAGCAAAACAGAATAAAACCAAACTAAACAGAACAATGAAAGCACTACAGGGATTCAAAGCACGATAATCAATTAACAAGGACCGTTGCCTTCCCTTTTTAAACATTTCCTCCCTTTTCACTTCACAATGTCTATTGTGCATTTTGGATCCCACTAACTCCTTCAGTTTTTTATACTAGGGAGACAACACCATGTTCACACATGTGACTGAACCATTTCAGCCATGAGCATAATTTCAAGTTGTATCCATTTACCTACAAGAGCCTCAAGGTTATCTTTCTTTATAGCTAAGTAGCTTTCCATTTTATAAAAATGCCATAACTTTCTTATCCATTCTTCAGTTGATGGGCAAGCTGTCCCTACATTTTTCTGGTTCCCTGTCATGTAAGCATGTTTTCTTCCCTTTGATTTTCAGTCTATGCATTTTCTTTCAAGTTAAATGTGTTTCTAATACAAAGCATATCGATGGACCCTGTCTCCTGATCCACTCTGCCTGTGTTTCTTTTTATTGGTGAATTGAGGCCATATGCATTAATGGTTATGGCCAACATGCATTGGCTCATCTCTACCATGCTATTTTCCTGCCATTGGCTGCCTGCTTTTCCTCTCCATTCAATTGTGTGCCTGGCTTAGTGATCCCACTCTGGGATCATGGTCATTTTTCCTGGAATCATGGTCATTTTTCTCTCTCGTCCTGAAACCATGGTCATTTTTCTCTCTCTCTAGAATGTCCTTCAGTATCCTTTGTAGGGTTGGTTTGGCGGTCATGAATTCCTATAGTTGTTCTTTGTCATAGAAGTATCTTGTTTCTCCATTAACTTTGAAAGATAGTTTTGAAGGGTACATTTAAAAAAATGTTTTCTTATTTCTATTTTCATTATTTTCCTGTTTTCCTTTAAATTGTTGATCACATTTATAACAGCTCTTTTAAAGTCCTTATATGGTCATTATATCTTCTCTATCAATTCTATTTTAACTGGCTGAGTTTTTCCTAGTTGGTCATATATTTTATTCTTTCAAGTAGAGTCTTCTGCATTCTCTATTTATCATTAGGCACTCAATGAAGCCTGTCCATGATGCATGATCAAAACTCAAAGTTTTCCTAGTCCTGGGTGAGCTTTACAAATAGCTCAATTTATAGCTCCCTCAAAAGTATTCTTTGTCCAGTCTTATAATTTTACTCATAGAGTATACAGGTTAATATTATGACAGGGATACAGGATGATACCACACATTTTGGTGAAACTATTTTCCTTATTAGTTCCAGCTTCTCTAATTCTCTACTTTGCAAATCATAACTTCTTTAGCCTCTTGGAATTTTAATCTTTGTCTCTTCAAATTAACGAAACTGCCTTGTTTCATTTGCATTCTCCCTGCCCTACTCTGAAATTCAAAAATTACCTTAGGCAGAAACCTTGAAAATGTTATCAATGTTATCTTGTTTATTTTCCTTCTCTCAGATTAAAGTCCCGTGAAATTTAAAACCATTATTTCTCATCTTTCATCCAATTCCCTAGTTGTATATAGTGAGAGATTAAGTCCAGGGCTAGTTATTCCTTTATGGCGAAAAGCAGAAGACCCAAAATACTGTTTTAGAAGCTTTCAGTCACACCTCAGAGGAATTCCCACCTACCTCTTTACATAAAATCTGGCTCTTGGAAGTTCCTGTTTGATCAGAGGGTATATAGATAAACTCCAAGTGTCCTGCCCAGCAGTATCTTGTTTTTGCATAATGCTTTTCCTGCTCACCCTTCAAATAAAAGGTATATTTAGTTTTCCTCTTGAGTGAGTAAATATTTACGTGTTTCTTTTAGCTGGAAAGTTATTGGGATTTTCACATGGCAAATAAGAATTTTTCTCCTTTTTTAATGAACATGCCTCAGCCCTTTGTGAACTAGACATACTAGTTTTATTTTATTCATTTCTCAATTGCATTATATACCTTTAACAGTGATGAGTAAAATTATTTGGACTTTATAGACCTTTGGAAAGAACTGATCAAATCAGTCAAGATTGTGTTATTTTTCTTTTCTTTAAAACCAAAGGCTACAGGAAGAGGGTGACTTCACAGCTGGTGTCTCCAGTAGCAAAATGGGGGACCTGGGACTAGAGATGGAGAAACCTGGAAAGTGTGCCAAGACCTCTAGCTGATCATGTGAATCTTTCTGCTGGGATACCTGGGGAGCAGATGGACCCTACTGGAAGTCAGTTGGATTCAGATTTTTCTCAAGATGCTCCTTGCCTGATAATTGAAGATTCTCAGCCTGAAAGCCAAGTTCTAGAACCTGATTCTGGTTCTTGCTTTGGTATGCTTTCCTGACACCTTCCAAATCTACCAACTCAAAAAAGCAAACAAACAAACAACAACAAAATTATCCAAAGAACCCTGTGTTCGATATTGTGTCCAATCCTGAACAGACAGATGTAGAAGAACAAAGAGACAGTAATAGTGAGTTCAGTGAACATTTGAAAGAAGTCGAGACTGTACATTCTCTGGATTGTTCTCATTTGGATACATGTGATTCCATCAGTCAGGTCAATAAACAGTTACCCCAGCTGAACAAGGCAAATAATATTCTGAAAATACCACTGGGATCTATTCCTTATAGGGGGGAGGAGAAGAAAGAAGATTTGGAACAGGAGAAAGAAGAAGTAGAAGAATATATTTCATTTGATAACATACACTCCCTTTATGCTGAAAATCCTGCCTCATCAGGGTTAGACTTTGAGGTCCCAGGACTCTCCCAGAGAATGAAATATTCAGAAATTAACAGAAGGTGATTTTGTCAACACTGGAATATTTGTTCAAAGAGGGAAATAAAAGAGCTCCTTCTCCTTTAAGGGAGGATATTGTGTATTCATGGGCTTCCAAACCTACCACTCTGCCCTTCCTGTAGTAGAGATCCCTTGTTCAGGAGAGGCTTTCCACTAATTTCTCAGATCTTGCTGCTCTTTCTAAACTACTTCTTGTATCATTTCTACAGTCTCACTGAACAAGAGGAGAGAAAATATAGAGTGGATATGTCAGTGTTATCTGAGAACTTTTTCATAGAAAAATCTAAGTTGACAAACCAGTACAAATAAAAATACACCTCTCCTGAGTGTGCTATATCTTCAAATATTCAACAGTAGTGTCTCAGCGCATACTTGTCTTTACCCCTGGATCCCTTGCTATCCTATCCCAGCCTGAGTTTTCACATAACATTTTTATTCCATCAACAAGTTTGGAAAGAATGATCAAATGATGGGAGGACATTTGAAGATTTTCATAATTCATCTTTGACTTGATTATTCTAAAACTTTGAATATTGAATCATAGAATTATACTGAGGATCTTGGGCTGTGTTTGACAGGGACTCATGCAAATTGATGCTTTCCATAAATGAGTATATCTAGTCCCCAAAGATGGAGAACTTGAGTTCTCACAGGATCGATAGAGAAAACACACAAAGCAATGATGCTTGTCTCTAATTCTCAATACTAAACTTGTTCCTGCTGAAAATGATAGTATCCTTATGAATCTAGCACTGGATGGTCAAGCAGAACTGAGTCAGACTGATGAAAAAACAAAAGGAGATGACACAGAAAACAGAGATCACATCAGTATTTTAGGCATGGTTGCAAAGCCAGAGAAAGAACTATAGCAAAAGACATATGCATTGATCTCACATGTGATTCAGGGAGTCATGCAGTTCTTTCTCTTGCTACTCAGACTGAAACACTTTCTAGCATCTTAGATCAGGAGAAAGCTACAGATGTTATAAAACACCAGACAGAGGAGGGGTCTTTAGGGTCTGATGTGGAAAAGATCCCTGAGACTCATTGTGAAAGTAGTGGAGAGGAACCCACAGAAAAAATATGGAGAATGTTCCATTGCATATTTCTCTCATTGAAATTCAGTCATAAGCATTGTGTCTTCAAAAGGAAAGTCCCAAACAAGAATGCGTAGAAATTATGGAAATTGAAACCAGTGGGATTGGTATTGATTCCCCCAAGAAACTACCAATGCTTGACCAAGATTCAGAACATAAGGATCAGGAAGCTTGGGAGGAACCTAATTCAGAGAATTCAAGTGTTTTAATGGTAGATATAAAGAAGCTACATCCCAGAGATGATGTTTCTTTTGAAACTTTGGAGGGAGTGGAGAAATGCTTATGTTCTCAGTCTCATGAGGATGTTGCTACAGAAATAGAATAATGCACTGAGATGGATCAGATCCCCAAGAAGAGAAGAATACAAAATATGAGGAAACTATGAAATCAGCTACTACAGAAAAAGAACCTTTGGAGGAAAATTAAGCACTGTTTCCCTTGCCTTAAGTGAAATCAAGTGAACCAAGCAGATCTGACCAGGATATTCAGAAGCCCAACTTCAAGAGAAAACAGATAATTCATTAACAGAAGACTCCAAAATGGCCAATGCAATGCAGCTAGGCTCAAGTGGAGAGACCCAGAAGCCTTTGTCCATGTTTCACAGAACTTCCGTGAAAGTCCTAATGAAACCCTATTTCATTTAAATTTGGCTAAAGAAAGTGATAATATTCCACCATTAAATGGTGAGCCCTAACTTTTATTGGGCACCTAAAATTGGAGCCCAGCAGACATATGCAGTACTCCTACTGACATTAGCAATTATCCAGAAAGCACCATAGCAACCAATATTGGCATGTTGGAAGATATGGTAGAGGCCACTGTACTTGAAAGTAAAAAAGGGGATTCTGGGACTGCTCCAGAGATGAATGAGAAATAAACAGAAGCCAGTGAAGAATGTTTGTAATTAAATATGGGGAAACCTGCAACTGATGAATAAAAAATAGTTCCTCTGTTGTTGCTGAGGCCATTACCATTTCCCAGAAGATGCTGTCTGTGTTTAGCTACATCTGTGAAGCCCAACAAGAAGATAAAGTTTGAGGTGAGACTCTTTCCTTTGCCCCCAGCAGGGGGAACTTGCTTCATTTTCCAAGCACTAAAGAAGAAAAGAAGAAAGAAAGATTGGAGGTGAAAATGGATTAGGCAAAGTGAACAGTCTGTTATGACTGTTGGTCTTCTTGAGGACCCTGCTTCTCCTGCCTTGGGGCACAGGTCCAGAAAATGGACATCCAGCCCTAAAAAAGAAGCAATGCAGATAGCTGTACAGGAAAGCTAGAAAGAAGAACGAGATGCCAATCAGGAAAGGCTAGTAGGGCCTTATTGGAAGTCGTATCCAAAATAACATAAGAATCCAAGCCATGGAATATTTCCTCTGAGTCTCAGAAAATCAGCAGCAACCCAGACTGTGAAGAATGTATATGAGCAGCGCACCAGTATAGTGGACTAGAACCCTAGAAAGCAGGATGCCATGGTACAGACTGAGCGGGGTAGTGGTTAAAAACCTATCAGTGATTCTGAGGATTATATATTCACTCCATGGCCAGGGAGAAGAAGTGTTTGTTATGCCTGAGCCTCCACATAGCCATATCTTGCATTGTCACATTAAAGTAACCCATGGAGAGACCTAAGAAACCAATTGTAGAGCACAAGGAGTGTGGAATTCAAGTGTACCCTTCACAGATGGTGGCTTTCCCAGGTCTGGGGAATATCAACCCCTTCTCTTTCAAGGCATCCAGCTTTCACAGTACATAAAGTGGGACAAGTCTTTCACACCAATGGCAACTCAGGGAGAGAAGCCAGACCAGTCAAGGAAAAAACTAGTGAAACAGAACCCACAGATGTTGCTTCATCCATTTTGTCCCACATACCAGACCCTATCAGAAGAACAGATACAGGTGCTAGTGCTCTGCCTCAGAGTCACTCTTCAGAGATACCTTTCCAGAATACTACTGGCTCCTCTGAGGGCTTAGTGCTTTTTCTCCAGGGAACAGTTGTGTAGGGCTCTGTATTACAGCCAAATAGTCATTCAGTGGCTATTTTTACTCTGGAAAAATCACAGAAGATGTTGGACCTTGGAAGCATATTTTGGTTTTTTGATCATGGACATCAGTGTGATGTGTTGAGCAAAGATGTTCTCTTGTGTGACCCTCTCCTGCTGGATACTGACATGACTGCCCTCTCCTTGAATATTTCAGTGTAGGAGTGGTGAAAAGGCATAGGAAACAGGCTTGGGAACTTTATTACAGCATTGAGAAAGAAGGCCAAAGACATCAGTATAAGCCAATGGCTGTCATCCTGTCTTTGGAGCAAGGAAACAGACTGAGAAAGCAATATGGGCTTGATCCATATTAGGCAGTGACATTCCTCACAAAGGTGGCAGATAGCAACTTAAAACAATTTGGTGGAAGGTAAGAGGAAAGTGCACATTAACATCAGCTCCTCAGCCACTCCTACTGTCTGCAGCATTAGAAGCACAACCCTGAAAGATCACAGGATGTCCTCTGGGTTCCCTAGGAGTTCTGTCTGGAAAAGAAAATTTATCATTCTGTAACTAGCTCCCTCTAAATCTGGAGTTCTTATTTTGGCGCAATGAATATTGAAGCTGACAAAACAACAAGCAGCAAGTGGTGGGGAAAGGCCAAAAGTGTGTTTCTTAGAAAGAATAAAATAAAAGGGTGAATTACTGTTGGGGAAGGGTTAAAAAAAACCTTGTTTAAATCCACTGGCCTTTTATACAGTTTTCAGAACCCAAGTACATGATAAAAGGCAGGGGTGCCTCTCAGTTGCAGGTAGGCCTTTGATGTCCAGAAAGCAAGCTGCTTCGTTTGCATTTTACTCCCTCCAAAGTCTTTTCCTTTTGGTTAAGGACCTGTTCTTTGTCCCTTGCATTCCATTAGGCACTGCTGGTCAGTTTGTTTAATTATTTTGGCCCTTTGGTATGTTAACTCACTTGAGCCCTGACTTTTAGCTTACTTTAGGTTAGCTTTCAGGATCTTTACCCTATCTGCCTTACTTTAGGTTAACTATTCAGGATCTGTGCCCTATCTGCCTTACTTCCTGTGTCTGTTGGCTTCAACTTCAGAAGATCATTCCCCTGCCAAGGGAGGCCACAGGCTTCCACTTTAAACACAGTGCATTGGGGGCAGGAGAATTTGTGAGCCCTTGTAAGATTGGAGACAACACAGGCGAACTCTTTATCTTAGAAGAGCAGAGGGGGGTCTTTGTCCCTCAACCAGACCTTGTTTTGGGGGATATGCCTTTCTCCTTATCATGGCCACAACGAATAAAGACTTGGCCAGTTACACCAGATCTTGCTACAAAAAAGAGTGAGGAAGAAGTATAATGTTTAGAAATTCTTCCTTTCAACAAGTAATACACAGGATCATTGAGTCAAGCTTGAGCTGGCAAAATCTTTGAAAATTTCAAAGAAATTCAATGTAACATGGCCTACCAGTATCTCCTAATTACTGATCAGTACTGTTAAACCTGGAAGTACTTTCTCTGCCTTCCCCATGGGATTCTTTGTGTATCTCATGTCTGGGTCCGTGACAGCTGCCATGCTAAGGAGTTCCAAAACTGCTATAATAATCTGTTGCCAGCTGAGTACATTCTTGAGGAACAAAGAATGCTGGATTGGCAACCCCATGAAAACCCTTTCCAGAATCTGAAAGTACTCTTGATGTCGGATCAACAGCAGAACTTCCTAGAGTTCTTGTTTGATATCCTCATGACCAGAGGTGAGGGATAGCCTCTGGGAAGCAGCATTCAAGTGTATTAGATATGGTAGTGTAGAACCTCTTGTGCTCAGCCTCAGTGCTAAAGAATTGTGCAGAAGCATTGCAGATGTCTGTGCTGTTACAAGAATGGGTGATCCAGTGCCTCATAATTGGGGAGAGAAAGCAGGATTAAAGCAGGAATCAAAATACAAATACCATAAGGTTTCTCACAAAAGATACTAGTTTTTCTGGTTTAATTCTCTACTATTGTAGAGATTGTATTTTAACCAGGTTTTAAATTTATCTGTTGTGTAATTGGATTCCTTGTGTAGATCTCATATATATTTGTTTGCTGGATTTTTATGATAAAATAAATGTTGAATCTCTTCGGTTTAAAAAAGAGAAAATTAAAGGTATTGTTTATCTCCTCTGACCTAGAATTTAGGATTATGCCTTACATACATGAACCAATAAAATTAATGACTATCATTAAGTTTTGCCATGTCATGGGAGATACCAGAACTTTTGTATATATACGTGTCATTGTTTATGTCAGTGGCCACCAAGCCTCATGAATTATGAACTTAACCAAATATAGCATTTGTGATTGGTTTGTTGTCTAGCACTCGGATTGGTGGTGTGAGTGTTTCACCTGCCCAGGGGTGGAGCCAGAATATGATGTAATGGTGGGAAGAAGGTGTGTCTCTCTCTATTGCTGGTTTGCGCCTCGCTATTTGCAGCCAGCTATGAATGGCGGCCTCCTATGCCACCTTGTTGCTTAGAGTCATCTGAGTATGAACTGAAACCTCCAACCTGTAAGAAATAAACCTTTCCTTCTTTCATGTTAAGCATCAGGTATTTTGTCTCAGTGACAAGTGAAAAGTAACCAAGGCAATACTTAATTTGTTGGGCCTTATGAAATTGTTGTATTGGGCTTTTGATGCATGCTTTAAATTTGTACATATGTGTGCTTAGTAATTTTTATTAAGTGATTTATCTAAAACTAATCAATAGTATCACCAATTAGTGTTGTTTTCCCACAAGGAAGTTGAGATCCAAAAGTCAAAACCTGTCATCTAGTAGTCAAGATATGAAATTAGAATACAAAACTTCATCAGTTGAAACTTTAAAACCAAACGCCTCCCTTTTCCTGAAATTCTTTTTTTTGTCTTTTTTGTGACAAAGTCTCACTATGCAGTTCAGGCTGGCCTTGAGCTCACTTTGTAGCCCAGGCTGGTCTTGAACTCATAACAATCTTCCTGCCTTAGCCTTCTAAGTGCTGGGATTATATGCATGTGCTCTCCTGATATTCTTGATGAAAATAAATAAAACAACCTATACTTAACACCATAGTACCATTCCCAGTACCATCATACCACCCCAAAACCATAAATCCACCTAAGTTATATATGAATTATTACATTATTTTACATTCCGTATTGCACTGTTTGTATAATAGCTTCTATTGATCCATAAGAGGGTACACAAAACATATTATAAATTATTGCAATAATCTCAACTGTTAAAAATTGAAAACCTATGCAACTGGCTTAATAATCAGCATTTCCTAGAAAAGGTTCACTCCTATTTTTATTTTACTCAAGACATTTTATTATTGTTTTGTGGAAGATACACCTCACTCTTTTAAGGGCACCAGGACACATTTGAAATAACTAATTTGATAACTAAATATCATAGAAACAATTAAAGAAAATAAATGAAGAAATAATAAAAAAAACACAGCAGAAATCCCCTTTTCCTCCTAAATCACTCCTTACTTCAGAGAATCAGGGAAATGCCTGAGATGCTAGGTTGTTTTTTGTGGCCCTTCTGTCTTACTGCTGAAAACCATAGGTTTATAAAATTTCCTTTTGATCTCCCACATGGAAATACATTTGTTTATTGTCTGGTTGTTTGAAGTTGAAAGTTCGTCATTGCATTTCAGCAAAACAAGTCATATCATAGTGTGTTCTGTGGTTTAGAGAAGATTTAGGGTGCTGTCCTGCAGATGTTCTAAACTTTGGAACCCTCTGTTCGCAATCTTCCTTTTCCCTGATAGTAGCAAGCTGATAGTGGTGAGCTGATATTTCCAATGAGATAAAGGACCATTGCCCCAAAGGCTATTAAATAAAACAGAGACACTAAAATAGTACAATGTAATGCTATCCAGTAACTCACACAATCTCTCTTTTGTGGAGATACTAAAATAAGTAATATTTTTGGCACAAATATCACTTTTGTTTAGATTCTGAAAGGAATTCCAGGAAACTACATATTTTCAGGTAAATACAAATGTTAGCAGTTTTATAGTGGGCATACAAAAATATTAATACATATGTCTCTGTTAGTTCATAAATTAATGTCTTCTGAATGTCATTTAATTTGGGCAATAAATTATAACATTCCTTTCACAGTGTTCAACTGCCTCCTGTTGGTTAAAATGGAAGGGAATCAATACAAAATTCTCCCTTCTTCATTCTGTCCTGGAGTACAATTCTGAAAAATAACATTCACTACCCATTGTTATTTTATTAAACCATACAAAAGTATGTCTTAGTACTGAATAAGAGCAACAGTAGTCCTCCCCCATTCTGCCACAACAAAGCAATCTTGTTGGCAATGCATGTAAGTTTGAATAGTTCAGGATACTGAAAAAATATGTTATGCTTTCATAGGAAATTGCTGTGCACTTATTTATTTCCCAATAATCTTCACTGCATTTATTTATTCACTTATCTATTTATCACAGAAGAAATAAGCATACATATTAGTGTCTTTGGAGCATTTTATATTTGATTTAATATGTGTACTTATTTAAGATATTTACTCATTCAAACTAGGAATCCAATTCTGTATACTTCAGAATTCACAAACCAGGAATACTTCTATCACCCTTCCATTATCCACAGCATGAAGTGAATGCTAAAAGATATGATATCTGCTGCCAAACAATCTGGATTCAATTAAAAATTCAATCAGTTGTTTGGTCATGTTGTTTTAAGCAAGTCATATCATTTTTTGTGCCTCAGTTTCTTTTACCAAAAAATGGAGATAATAGTAGCACATATGTTTACAGTCCTTTCAACCAGTGAACACATGCAAAAGTACTTAGTGTTCTGGATAATAAACACTAAGCACATTTGAGCTCTTACAATCTTCTTTACCTACTACTGTACCTTTATTCCAGAACACTGAGTGAAGCAACTTTCTAATTGGCCAAAGTGAGCAAAAGGATCTTTATTCATCCTGCGTTCATGTTTTTGCCCTTATTATTTTTTAAGCAAAGACCAACTTGATTATTAATTATGTTTCTGTTATGAATTATGTGTCTGCATTGATATAAAATGAGTATTTATATATCTGAATATAAAGGACAGCTTTAGTTTGGTTTCATAATTCCCCAGAAAATAAATCCAGTTTTGATTCAAGCTTGTTATACTTTCTAAAATATAAAGTAAAAGATTCCTTTCAGATCAAGTAGGAATCAGTTACCAGTATCCTTCAGAAATATTTAATCATGGTCTTCTTCTATGTACTAAACACATTTTACGTGTGTAATGGGATATGTGTATTAGTGACATCAGTTACTGCTTAATCAGCTCCTAACAATAACAGCAAATAATATGAGAAAATGGATTTAAGAAGTCTAAGTTTTCCTTAAATCTGTTTACCTCAACTTTGTTACTTTTTTATAGGTTACACTCTGTCTCTTGGTAATCTTTTAATCCCTGCCCAGAGCAGACATTTATCTTAATTTTACGCTGCCTCTTATAACCCTAAGGTCACTGACTCAGAGTATCTTCTAATTTTTGCTCATAAATCAACATATCTTTATCACATTACTGCAATTCTTGAGTTTTTAAGAGTTCAGAAGGAAAATGTTTCCCAGGATTATGGCCAGTTAGTTAAGTCAGATGACTACAACATACTAACGGTGTTAAAGCTATGAGTTTGATTTATTTTTTCTTTTTTGAAACAGAGATTCTCTGTGTAGTTTAGGGTGGACTTCAACATAGTATGTAGCCCAAGTTGCCTTTGAACTCAAAGGGATCTTCCTGCATCACCCTCTATGTGCTGGGATTACAGGCATGGATCAACATGTCCAGTCAGTTTGCTTCTTGTAAGAATCAATTAGGTTTGCGCTTGTCCACCAGAATAGCTCTGCTACAGATGTATAACTTAACCAAAAAGGAGATTCATTGAGAAGTTAGGCAGAAAGCCATCTCCATACTAAACATACAAAAATAAGCAAACAATAACAAAAATATACTCAGATGAATGTGTGACAAGTTCTAAATATCTTTTGGTTCATGTAATCATTAAGTATAATAATGCCAGTATAACTGTCTTGTTTTTACGTGTTTATTTCTGGATCTTTTGACTCTTTTCCTCCAAAATTTCATCTGCTTATGCAGGAAAATCTCTGGCAGTGTTTCAAAGGTGCTTACAAAAAGTATTCTCATATTCATCATCTTCAGGCCCCAAGAAGACACACACTGCTGCTGTCACTGTTGACATGCCAGCTTGTGGCACCATGATTCCTGCTTAGATTGATTGTTTATTTGTAGTACTGGAAATTGAACCCAAGACATTTACACAGAGTTATACTTCTAGCCCTTTTAATTTTTTTTTTAATTTTGAGAAAGTCGTGCCACGTCACTAAATTACCCCATCTAAGCTTGAACTTTTGATCTTGCTGCCTCAACCTCCCAGAATGTTATAGTTGTGTACCACCACAACCAACAGTTGATCACTTCTTGTGTTCTCCAAAGCAGCAAATTTGTGAAGAGCCAAAGCAATCCTTAAGACCACTTCAAGTCTCACTGTATCAGTGCCATTTTGGGTAAGAGTGGAAGAGTGCCACTCTGCACACTACTTATTCCACCTTTTCTCCTGTATACCAAATGAGCGTTGCTTATGACTGTGTATTTCCTTATTCCCATTGTAAAAATAGCTTCTTTGACTTCTGTTTCAACCTTGTCCTGCATAGGGTTCAGACACCAATCTTTAAGATTAAATGGGGCAGCCAATACCATATTGACTTCATCCCACTTTATTTGCTCAGGAACCTATGCAAAAACGACAAAATATCATTCTTCCTTCAACCCACATACAGTGTAACTCTACCAGTTAAACATAGCCATACAAACTTACCTAAACTCCAGCTGTGAACATACAAAGGTTTAAGCTGACAGTTCTACTACATATTAAAAGCAGGAAACCTCAAAAATTTATGTAAAGACTGTGTTTTTTTCTGGGAGAAGCTATCTTAGACTAAAGCATACTTTATACTTGGATTTAAGGAAGCAATAAAGATATTGATTTGTTATTGTGGCCCACATCTTGCATCCCTCTCTTCTCTCAGCTGTTGGCTTTGATGTCTGGATTTAGTCTCAATAAGGTCTCTTTTCACTTAAATTGTTTGATCTTTATACAGAAGTTTCCCCTGAAGAGAGAATGAGTTGCACAATTAGTTGTCATCTACAACCTGGGTATTATATGAAGGCACTGGGCATGTTTTGATACAAAGCTAGCAGGTAAAAGTTAAGCTCATCCAAAGTAAGCAGAGTATGGGCTCCAGAGGGAGGAAAAGTGAAAGAAGGCTAGGCTGTGAGTATGAAGATGAACCCTTATACACATTGTGCTGTATAGTGCTTTCTAAGGAGCAAGCATTTGATAAAGGACACTGCTTGTTAGTCAAATCTCAGACACTGCATCCTACATAAGGAAGCAATATTTCTTTCTCCAAATATTATTTTGATGTCTTATTAAAGGACATTTTGTTTCTCTTATTTATAGGCATTTTGCCAATTCTTTCTTCTTTCATCTTTACTCCTATCTTATTGCAAACAACAAAACAAAATAAATCAGAGATTTCGCCATAAACTTATCTTCCATGACATCAAATAATAGAAGAAAAGGTCATAATGTCCAGAGCAAGTTTCTAGTTTCATTAGCAAGTGTTCAGTAGGGCCTCACAGTTTTATTATGGGTCTGACTCAAGTGGGTTGCTTTTTTATTTTTATGACATTAGGAAAGTTAGTTCATCATAATTCACTTGATCCAGAGAATCCATCATCCCTAAAGCAATTCAGTTTTAAACCATTGAAAGAAATTTTATTCTCTAGAAAAATGTCAGTACTAGAAGATTTTCTGTAGGAAATAGCCCATGTATGAACCCTTAAAACAGTTCTACTATATCATAGTACTCAGACAGGTTAGGCATCTTCATACTGTACAGTCCCTGACATAGCAATACTTACAATTAATAAATATGCAGCCAAGTAAAATAAACATCAATATTCACAACTCACCATTGGAAGCTATTGAGGTTCCCTTGGAAGCCAGGCCTGAAGTGAAGAAGCACTGGCAGAAATCGTCTTTATCCTTATTTTCTTTGAAAGCCTTGGTCTAGGGTAGATGAAAAAGAATAGGAGTTACCCAAGCAGCCATACATGTTGTGGGGCGTGGCATCTGATTCTTATAAGACACAGCTAATAGCTATCAAATCCAAATGAACTTAATATTTCCACCAGCAGAGAGGAATCAATATTTATCAAAAAAAAAGAAAAATCTGATAGGTGATGTTCATTATTGCCATTTGAAGGTCATGCATAAAAATATGTATATGAAATGCAAAAATTCAGAGCTATTTCCTCTCACAATTTGGTAGATAGAGTGTCTCTGTTTCATATTGCCTCTGCCCAAGAGCTTGGCTTTTCTTCTTGAGTTATTGTCTAATCCCTTCTTCTCTTTTGATCTTTGATAAAATATATTTATTTAAAATAATGGTGCTATGCAGAGATAAACAGATGATTCAAGGTTTCATATCAAAAGAGAGACATAGATTTCACAGCCACCAAATGGACAATTGCTAATGAGGTAAAAAGTCAACAAAAGATTTCAGGTATGGAGTAAAATAAGAAGCTGACTGAGAAAAATAGTACATCATTGTTCCAGTAATTTCCATATAGACATGGGCAATGGAGACACCTGGAGTCATTTGGCTTGGACCCCTCTTGCTCCTTATTCCCATTATGTTGAATTGGTCTGAATCTCACTGGCTGTATTTCATCTCCTTTGGTGCTATAATAGTAAAATGTAATAGGCCTGATTTTAGGTAAAGGATTTCTTTCCTGAGGTACTAAACGACCTAAATATTTTTTATGACCTGAGATGAAATTTAAAAGCAGAATTATTTTGAAATTCTATTGCATAGCATGATTATTTTAGTTAATAATAATGTATAATTCAAAATAGCTGAGACAGTGAGTTTTCAGGGTTCTACACTACAAAGAAATGATAAATATTTGAGGTGATGAGTATGTTAATTACCTTGATATGATAATTACACAAATGTATATATGTATAGAATATGATATTGTACTCTATAAAAGATACTATTTTTCAATTTAAAATAAAATTTAAACACACACAGAAGCTACATAATATGAGACATCTAAGGTACGTTAATTTTAGGGCTCATGATCAGGATGTCAGCTGAGTAGGAGTTCATGTCTGTAGTTAAGAGAAGTCTGTTCCTGTCACCAAGAGGGTTCTACTTGATTTTCAGGATTTTCTGTAAAAGAAGGGGCTCAATTAGAGGATAGGAAGTCTCCCATGCTCAAATTATGGCCTCCCTCATCCTCAAAGATCTGAGGTCTTTCTCTGTTCAGAATTTTTTTTTCCACAGAGGCCATTAACAATCCATCAATCAATAATTATTCAGTGCCTACTAAATCCCATACTCTATTTTAGTTCTTGGAGATAAAGAAAAAAATCTTTACTTTTATATTAGTTACAAATTAATCATATAAGAAGCAAGGAAAAAACCAAACAGATAAATATATGTCTTGTCTGAGGGTGGTAATTGTTAAGACTAAAACTGAAGCAGGGTAAGGTAAAAGAGTAGTAATAATGACTACCATTTTAAATAGAGTAATCAGAGAAGGTTTTTCGGTGAATTTAACATTTGATTTTTAGCTAAATACATTTACTGAGCACCTGTCATGTGTCAGTCACATGAATTAACTCTTTGTGCCTTCATTAAAATCTTCTGAGATACTCATTATTATCCTTGTTTGTACAAATGAAGAAATTGGGTACAAGAGAAGTTAACTTCCTTAAGGAAACATAGATAGTATGAGATGGAGTTGCAGTTTGAATTTAAACAGCCAGGCATAGAATTCTGTCCTCATCACCAAAATGGCATGTGCATTTCGGACTCTGTCTAAAGCAGAGCAGTGTATATATTTTCTCCTTAGCTTTGTGAGGTGTGAACAGATCTATGCTAAAGAAGCGATTACTGAAGCAGAGAAAGGGAGGCTCCTGGCAGAGAGACCTCAGAAAGGAAATGGGAATGAAATAACTAATATTTGAGTAACTAATATTGAATAATAATTGAATAACTAATATTTGAGCTATTTTACACCTTTAATCATAATTAATATACTAAGGTATTCATAAACATACCTGCTTTGAAACAACTAAGATGAAGTACAGAGTGGCTAAGAAAATTATCCCATGTCACACTGGAACAAAGGTGTAAAACTATAAATTTGGGTTATGTATCAGCAAAGTTCTTATCCTTCATACCTAATGTTGTGTCCAGGAAGAAGAAAAAAAGCACAAGGAAATCTGGAGCATAATAATGAAAATTAAGTGAGAAAGAGGGAGGGCCAGCAAAATAAAGCCAATAAAGTTTAGAGAGCCAGAGAACTGACAGTAGCTTAGAGAACATTTAATGGCAGCTTCATTCCCAACCTCTTCTCCCATATCAAATATTTAGTTTATTTGGGATACTACAGCAGAAATACCATGAATTGGGTGGCTTATAAATAAGACATAGTTTCTCATAGTTTTAGAGGTTCCTTCATAGATTCTACCTTCTCTCTGCATCTTCAGATGGTAGAAGGAACAAACAAGTTCCTTTAGTCTCTGTTATAAGGACGTTAATCCTATTTATGAAGAGTCTGCTTCCTAAAAAGGCTTCCTCTTAATATGATTTCACTGGTGATTAAGCTTCAACATATGAGTTTGTGCAATGAGCATAAACATCCAAACAGTGACACTAAGTTAGATGAACTCTTGAGAATTCCTCTGATTAAGGGGTTCCAAAGATTAGCATGTCTTATTTTTCCCTGAGGCCTGCTATTGGCACACAGCCACCCAGCAGTGTATCAGCTTCTGTAACTGATACTTTCAATCAGGTATTCCAGGAAAGCAAAGCATGTAAACTTACTAAGGGAGTGAAGCAAAATTTAAGAAACATTTGGTATCTGAGGATTATCAAATAGATGTTTGATAGAAAGGGTTTGCTTTGGTTTTAATTCCTCCCAACAAAACACAGTTTAAAAATTTCAGGCTTAATGAAATAACTTTATAAATGCCTTGCCTGCCAAACACTTCCTTTCTAATAATGTAGCAGTAAGATTGTGGGAATGTCAGAATAATAGGCTGATGGTCAGGTTTAGCAAACAATGCTAAATAGCATATTGCTTGTCTTGCGCTACAGCCACTGTGTGGTGTGTGGAAGTCCGGATGTGGTCAAATCATTTGTGGGATGGAGATTACTAACTAATTCATTATTCTGGATGAGTAGCGACTCTGTTTTCACCCTATGCCATCTTGCCTTTTTCTTCTCTCCTCCATTTTTCTGCTTACAGAAAATCAAATGCTTTGATTTTTCCTGATATTAGATGAAAAAAGAGGCAAAGACTCTTGGTTGTTCTGTGTTTAACAGAGTCTTAGGTGGCTCCCCAGTAAAAGAAACCTGAGATAGGCCTTAATGTGGGAGGCTCCATCGCTGGTAATCACAGGTAGTTTTTTTTAAGCCTCCATTATTTCTCAGCTAGAAAATGCTATTTTAGTGGCTACTGCTTCAAGAAAACTTTCAAAGATTCATTTCACGTGTCTCAAAACTGTGTATTTGTGAATCCATTAGTTGCTAGGAAAATTATTTTTTTTTTGCATTGGAAATCAAACTCAGGACCTTGTGCTTGCCAGGCAAGCACTGGGCCACTGAGCTGTATCCCCAGCCGCTGGTTTTTTAATTAATATGTTAAAAGGAAAATTTAGTCCCATTGAGAATAGTCTCAGGGGAACAGAGAAACCTTTGAAATTAACCTTTGCTCTGTAGAATTAAGCAATAGGCTTATAACTCAGTGTCAGTTTAAAACTGAATTAGAACTAGAAGCTTAATATAAAGAAAACATTATTAATAAAGTTAATTTTGAGGAGTTTTGATATGTTCTAAGTTGTGAAGGCCTATAAAACATTAATTCCCATTCTGCTATGGATTATCCAAATTTGGTAAAGTAGTAAAGAAAGACCACCTCTATGATATCTGTTCTGATGAGTGTTCTATCTATTAAATAGATTAAATGTCTTTGGAGTCAATTTTCTTCAGGAGTGTTAATTTCTAGTCTGAACAAACTACAGAAGAAATCAGTTCACATGCATAGTGTGGTTGATATCTATATTTTTGCCTTTGGACCACTTTTGCACACTACATATTCAGCCCTATTCACCTATGCAATCGTTATGGCCATGCCTTGTCTCCCCTCTACATCTGTACTGGGAAAATGATAGTTAACTGAAGCACAGTTTCTTTTGCTTTAGCGATTTTGAATTGGTGCCAGTTTCTCTTTCCAAGATACCACTGACCACTTGCTGTCAGCAAGGGAAAAGAAATGGGGCAAAGAAATAAGGAAAAGGACAAGTTGTAGGGTAGTCAGGAGAAAAATGTGATTATGGGACATGTTTCCAGAAATTAAGCAATCCGTAGAGACTAATTTGGCTGATGAAGATTTTTAAAGTGTCATATCAGCTTTACAATCAGATTGCTACCATCCTAACTCGGCTTGTAATGATTCCAATGGGAACAAAAGGGAGGAGGAGCCACTATGAATGGAGAACAGATAAGAGGAAAGCAAAACAAAGTGCCTTGTTTACAAAAGCATGCTTGAGCAAATAAAACTATTGGTTACTCCATGCGTAGTATATATATATATATATATATATATATATATATATATATTCTTAGTGACATAATGACAGCAACCTAGATGTGTTGGGTGGTTGGCAAGAGATGATGAAGGAGGAGATAAGACCTGATTCTTGAGACATCAGAGATATTTAGGGGTAGAAATGAGAGAATGGCAGGTCTTGGTAACTAACTGAATACGTAACATGAAGGAGAGGACATAGTAGAGGCTCATATCCAACTTTCTAACTTTAAATGGTGAATGGTAGTGCTCGAAATATGTGACCTCCCAAGCCAGCTTTTGTCTTTGTTCACTTTTCATTTTTTTCACCATATCCTGCTGTTTCTCCCATACCCGAAATAATCTCTCATAAGAAGTTTGTAAAGAGGTTTGACAAAACTAGATAACACATGTTAATAGGATCTAAAAATGCACAGAATCTGAGTTGTGGTTTTAAAAGTGACTGAATTAATGTTGTAAGTGCAAGATTGTTTAAAAAGAGCCTTTCAAACCTTTGATTTCTGCTTTATAATGTAATCAGACATGAAACAAAATTTTACTAAAGAATATAATAATAGAATGTAAAAAAAGATGGTTTTTTAACTATTTTACAAGGAAAGACAGCGGTGAAATAACTGGAAGGAAACTATGGAAATCTTCAAGGGAAGATAAGATAATCCTGAGACGTGAATAATTTAACCATTATCCTGAAAACAGGGTCCTGTATTATATGATACCTTTGAGTATCTATTCTGCAAATGGCCTCTTATTCTGTCCATCCCAGATTTCCCCAGAGACACTGTTGTCTCATTGATCTGGCTGAATAGATGCATCCAGAGGAAGGCAGAGCAGATAATTATCTAACCCTGATGATGTTAGATGTGGAGACAGAAGAAGAAAATTGCTTAATTCAGTCTTGGAAGTATTGTTTAAGTTAAGATTTTAAAGCCATTACTTGTTAGAGTAAGAAATTTATTCAAAAGCTAGAATTTAGAGCACACTAGCTATCTAATATAAAAGAGGGGATGTCAGAAGGTAGTAACAAAAGAGAAATTCAAACAGTGTATCAAAAACTTTACTAAATATAAAACCAGGACAATATATACCCTGAAGCCTAAGGTTATAGATTTATGGGCAAAGCAGCTTAAATTTGAGGTCAATGGACTATGAAAAGCATAAAAATTTCCTATATTCTGACACAATCAAGGAAACATTCATAGACATTCATACACAAACTGTACACACATGACTTTCCAGCATTTTACAGAAGACAGAACTTTTATAAATATTAAAAAAAAACCCAGATTCTCATTGCACAATTTTGCCAGAAGGCTAGAAGGAGACTTATAGCTAAATAAAATAGTATCATACCAAAATTATAAATCTAAAACTAATGGGTTATCCTTTTACCTTCTTAAAATCTCATTTACATTTGAAATTTTAATTCCGCTGTGATGGATTATGTCATTCTGAATTATTTGCTATTTTCTATTCTACCATGATTTATGGGTAGATCTGGAGAACAGAAACATCAAATCTCATTTGCAATTTGTCTTGGGTATTTTGGGCTTGGAAAATTTTATAGTCTTCATTAACAGTAATACTACTGATGCATTCAAAATTGCAGATGTTTCCTAAGAATTTTTGGTAAATATCTATGGCCTATACATTTTTAGGGATTTGTTGAAAGCTTTCTTGAAAGAAAAAGTGCTATAAAAGAAAAAAATCTAGAGAGATGCCTTCATGGAGGCTCATCTTTTTAGTGCTTTCATGCATTTATTAGACTTTACAGAGAGCATTCATTCTCTACCAACAAGACCCAGAGCAGATTAGTATAATTTAAATAGGAGAAGATAATTAAACTGTCAAATTATATATGTGTGTAAAAGAAACAGAACCAGAGACACAGACAGGCACATTAAACAACAGTTGCAAGCGCATCAGCTGTTACATCATTTTATGTTAGCTCTGCCTGCACAGAAACACGTACGTTTCTCAAGAAGATGAGTCTTGAGTGAGTGACAGTCTTTCCTTTTATAGACAAGGGTCATCCTTTTTCACTCTAATTTTTTGACATTGTCTGCCTGTTCTAGATGTATCATAGATAACAGATTTCTTTTGTTAAAAATTAGTTATGTGAAATGCATGTGTATATATCAAATTTTATTGATATATATAAAAAGAAAAAATCAAATGTCAAAATCCCTTTACTTTAACATTGTTATTTTTGAGGTAACTAAAGCACCTCTTGTTGCAGATGAACATAAAATACATGTTAAGTGATCGTAAAATGAGATGTGATATATATACATTATATGTATATGTATGTATATATATATATGTATATAAACATTTTATGCATCTCTGAAGCTTAACATGTTTGAAAGCCTAGTGGTTACTTGGCTTCTGGGTAGAAGCAGAGATTATTTTGTTACCTGGTTTTTAAACCCTGTGTCTCTTTCCCTACACATGTCGATCCAGGAACTGTGAGCTGGGTGGGTTTCAAATATGATCAATTTTATTTGTGTTAATTTATTGAATAAATACATTGAGTTACTGAATGGCATGGAATTCTGGCTTTTAAAAAGAACTTAATTGAATGTGAAAGCGGTTGTAACTTTTGTTAAATGCATGAAAGATTTGGCCATGTATCTAGCCTTCACATAGCAACTCAGACTTTGATCTCTGAAGCATCACGAATCAGTAGAGTCTTATACAGTCACTATTTTTATTTTTTTAAAGATGGATCAGATATCAAGACATCTCAAAGTAACAATGTATATACCTTCTATATACAGTAATTTATTGCTGAGTGGTTATTGCTAAATGATTTTCATCCCAAATCCCTATAAATCACTTTGTTACATTCTAACTGTATAAACATTATCAATGCTTCTATTTTAGATTAGACAATTCATCATAAAAGTATGTATAATTAAATCATCACTTTATATTTGACTAGTGCCTTATACTTTTCCTTTGCTATTATCCTTTTGACATCTACAACAAACCAATGAAGATTATGAGGCCTACTGTGTTTAAGTGCCCTATGTCACATAACTAATGATAAAATTAAAGCTAAAACCCTGGTCTCACGACTTTCAGTCTCATAGCCTGTGGTAGTCAATAAGGCTGGCATAAGTATTTCATTTTTCCTTGTAGCCAAATGGTAGTTTTGTACCTTCTAGCCCCTTTGAAGTTAAGGGAGACTACACAACTTTCTTTGGCCACTGTAGTACAAGCAGAAGTAACTCATTTCAATCCTAGATAAAGGCATTTAACTTCCAGTGTTTAGCCCTAGCCTTTCATTTATTCTTCCATAATGATATGGAAGCATGTTTCAAAATGAATGCTACTTTGATTCAGTTGCTTGAAAGACTACTATCGATGAAACCTCCACACTACCAACCTACGTTGAAAACTAAAGTAGGGTACGTTAAAGCTAAATAAGAAATACATTTTTGTCATTTTTATCCAGTAGATATGAGATGATTTTTGTTTCTATGGCATCAGCTAGCCATCTTTACTTACAGATGTACTCAACATTGGAATACCCATTATGTTCTAATTTAACTAAGTCTTCCTCGAACAAACATTGTAAAAATGGCCATTCTCCCAAAATTACTATACAGATTCAATGCCATGCCAATCAAAATACCACTAACATACCTCATAGATCTAGAGAAATCAGTCCTAAAATTCATCTGGAACCAGAAGAGACCTAGAATAGCAAAGGCAATTCTAAGCAACAAAGGCAAGGCAGGAGGCATCACAATCCCTGATTTGAAATTATACTACAAAGCTACAGTGATAAAGTCAGTATGGTACTGAAATAGAAACAGACCGGAGGATCAGTGGAATAGATTGGAAGATACAACCACAACCACAAACTCACTCAACCACCTTATCATTGATAAAGGGGCCAAACATGCTCACTGGAAGAATGACAGTCTCTTTAACAAATGGTGCTGGAAAAATTGGCTGTCCATATGCAGAAGACTAAAACTGGACCCATGTCTATCACCATACACTAAACTAAAATCTAAATGGATCAAAGATCTAAATATTAAAACAGAAACACTATAACTGCTGGAAGACAAAGTAGGTAAAAACCTCAAAGATATAGGGGTTGGAAGAGAATTCATGAACAAGAACCAAAGTACACAGGAAGTACTTACCAGAATCAATAACTGGACCACATCTTATTAAAGAGTTTCTGCATGTCAAAAGGTTTCCAGCAGAGTGAAAAGAAAGCACACAAATTGGGAAAAAATCTTCATGGACAGCGCCTCAGACAAAGGACTTCTGTCTAGAACTTATAAAGAATTAAAAAAAATCAGACTCTCGAAATTCAAAGAACCAATCCAAAAATGGGCATCTGAAGATATACAAATGGCAAATAAATACATGAAAAAATGTTCATCTTCATTAGTCATGAGAGAAATGCAAATTAAAACCACACTGAGATTCCATCTCACTCCAGAAAGAATGGCCAAGATAGAAAACACTACCAACAACAAGTGTTGGAGAGGATGTGGGGAAAAAGGAACTCTTCTACACTGTTGGTGGGAGTGTAGACTGGTGCAATCACTGTGGAGATTCCTCAAAAAACTGGGTTTGGAAGTCCCATTTGACCCAGCTATTCCACTTCTAGGCATATTCCCAGAAGAAATGAAAACATCATAACACTGTGATATATGTGCACCCATGTTTATAGCAGCACAATTTGTAATAGCCAGATCTTGGAAGCAACCTAAGTGCCCATCAACTGAGGAATGGATAAAAAAGTTGTGGTATTTTTATACAATGGAGTACTACTCAGCTATAAAGAATGATCACATTGAGATATTTATAAATAAATGGACACGACTTGAGACCATTCTCTTAAGTGAAATAAACCAAACTCACAAGGGTAAATACCATATAGTGTCCCTAGTATGAGATTTGATAAGAGTATATAAGACTTTATGGTAAGCATGAGTCCCCATCTCATAGCTTTGAAGTCTTTCAAAGTTTTCAATCATCACTGAAATGGTTTTATCCTGTTTTGTTTGACTATATTATACATGATGATATGAACAGCTGTTTTGAAGAAAACATTATGACAGCTATTGCTGATTTAATATCATCCTTCTTACAAGTCCTACCATGCTTTTTTTGTTCTACTACCATTGGTTCTATCTATCACATTGTGTCTTATTGGAATTTGAATATGTGTGATAGTTTAAACAAAATTTTTTTTTTATCGAAAATGAGATATTATAGTACCCATTGATCATTTTCTGTTATTCGGTTCAGAAAGCCCTGTAATTCTTTCACTCTATGCATGGCTTTATACTATTGTGTTATGTTTGATATTATTGTATTTGAAACTATGCTCAACTATAGCAGAGTAAGAGATATGGTGTTAGCTACTGTTGATGTC